>JAOTAX010117106.1:0-23672 GCA_025629825.1 Erythroxylum guanchezii | reverse complement strand
GGCTAACCTATGGAAAACCAATTTCTTGGTTCCCCGACAACGGCGCCATTTTGATCGCGGCTCGTCGTTCGATCCTAAAATCGATCCTTGCAAACCGGTCAAAAAATATTAAATTCCAAAGATTGCAGTATAAGATGCAACCTCGGGTCGTTTCTCTTAATTGGAACAGACGAAAAAGGTTTAAAGCTAGCCTATAATCGAAAATGCAATTAAAGCTGGTAAAGAGGGGGTTTTGTATTGTTGATCAAAATTTAGAAAATAACTAAAGAAAAGTGTAAAAAAATATCTTTTTGGATTTTTAGGAAATTTAGAAGCAAACAAAATTTGAACTATGATTAAATTGGATAAAAGACCTCTTGAAAATGAGCTAGGCCATCATGGTTCAAAATAATTTTTCGGGGGTAAAATCCACTAAGTTTCGAAAGATCAACCCTAAAGGACTCTTTAGGTCAAAGGATTTAATTAATGAACTCCATTATTTAAAACCTTGTTAAAAACCTTAGTGTGTGAAATAGACAAGTCAATGCAATTGGTCAATCGGGTCAAACACAATCATCCAAATCAAACACAACTAGGCAGATAAAGAGGATTAATGCAATCACCAAAAGACATATATGAGACTTCATATATTAGACATCAAGGTTCTACATATGACTAAGTCCATATCACAAAATATTGTCCAACACACGGTTAAACTATAACCATGCTAATCTAATCATACAACTGAAAACTCTAACTAAGAGCTTACAACAATATAACTAGATTTTTGATCAATATATGATTACTCCCCTTTGAAGCCCTCGGTGAACTCAAGCCGTCGCTACATCTTCAAGAAGATTGGGAACCCTAGCCAAGCATAACTCCAGTGACGTCCATCACTGCTGGAACTCCGACGCTAAACATGGCTCCAGAGACTAACGGTGGAAGTGGTGGTGAGGTGGAATCGTCTCTGGTGGCTACCGAGTAGGGTGTTTGTGTAATGAATCTCTCGTCTCTCTTCGATGTGTGTCTGTATGTTTGGCTCGCCTCATGACCTAATTTGGAAAGCTTTTAAAGAAAACGAGTCGGGCTGGGTCGGAACAGTGAGGGAAATTTCTATTTGGAGTCCGGTTTCTGTCTACACGTCGCGACGTGCGAATTAATTCTCGTCACGATGTGTGCATCTGGCTTGCTCGCCGCGACGTGTTGAGTTGTTGACATCGCGACGTGTGGTTGTCTGTTGACACGCCGCGACTTGGGAATTGGTCGTTGTTGCAACGTGCTGGAAAGCTCACGACCTGTTGATTTCTTGGCATGGTTGACTCCTTTGTGTCCCTACAATTAAATCATAATTTGCAGCATCAATTGTCCTTGGAAAAATTATAATGCAATTAGTATCAATTTGTAACAATTTTGCTAACAATTTGCAATTCATATGAACTAATCACAGGGAATCAATTTAAGCGCAAAAATCAGCAATTAAGAGTCAAAAAGTGTTTTAACAATTATAAAAATGCAGCCAATTAATAATGTAAACTTGGGTTCAATCAAGCATCAAAGCGTTAAATAGTTTTTTTCTCTTTTCCTTTAAGTTTCTTTCATTATCCTTGATTTGTAATATGATTGACTTGAGGTTAAACATGTCTATAGAGTTATAAAATCAGATTAGGAATTATTCTGGAACTATTTTATGACTTTATTTATTATTGAATTCAATATATTTATGAATGTTTGTGATAATTGTTCATGCATAAACTTGACAACAAACTAAGAGAGTGAGTCAAAAGTAATCAGTGTTAGATTGTACAATGAGAGTTCAAAATTTAGTAGACCCACGATTATCAAATTAATGATTAATCAAAGAGAGATCTTGGGGGGTGACATTGATTATCTATTAGATAGCTTTATATATAATTGAAGACGTTAGGGATAGTTTCGTAAATCAAGAGATTATAAATTTGGAAATTTCAAATTCAATTAGGATTAATTGATTAGATCTTGAGAGAGAGTAATCAATATTTTAGAAAATCTAGGATCAAACACATAAATTGAATTAGCAATAGTAAAGGAATTAAAATAAGGAATGAATAGTTTCTACATATTTAATATTGATCAATCCTAGTTTTAATTGGCAGCTCACTTATTATTTGATTACTTGCTTTGTTTTATTTATTTTTTTCAACTTCTATTATTTAAATTTAATTCAAATCAAACCTTAGACGAACTTAAGTTCAAATTGTTAGCTATTGCATAATCCTCTTGGGAACAATAATCTCTTATCCTACAATATCTGATCCGTATAGTTGTAGGTATTAAGAGTTTTATTATTAGATATAAAACTTGCTCAACATAATCCTTTAAATTTAACCACAAATGTGTGAAAAAAGAATCTTTAACCTTTATTTTACCAATGATTTACTCTTATTTTATAAAGAAGGTGCTAGCTCTATTAGGATTCTCATGAATTCTCTTTAAACCTTCAACATGCTATTAGATCTTGCCATCAATGGAGATAAAAGTTATATCATTGTCTCCATTGGAGAAAATTCTAAAGCTTTTGTGACTTTATTGTTAGTTTGAAGTTTAAAAAATTTCCTTTCAAATACTTAAGAATTCTTATAACTAATAAAAGACTAACTTATGAAGATTACTATCCCCTTTTTGATTTGTTTTACAAAAGAATTGGTCACCGGGCTAATAAGTGCCTAATATATGTAGGGAGGTTATAACTTATTAAATTAATTATATAACCTACATGTGTATTAGATATCACACACGAATCTTCCTAAAAAGACCATAAAAGCTCTAGAAATATTATTGAGAAACTTTCTACAGACTGGGGAAGCTTATAAGAAACCTTATATAAAGGTCAAATGGTCAAACATTAGAATGCTAAGGAATGAGGAAGGTCTAGGCATTTGAACTATACAAATAATCGACAAATTTCTGCTAGGAAAAAGGATATAGAGAACCTTATAGAAAATACGTTTGATGTAATGGTCCTTTCCTATTACATGAAGATCAATAACTTCTAGAATATTAAACCAAATTTTGATTAATATTAGACTATGCTTCAAATACTTAAGCTAAGGAGTAAGCTTTGCAAGGAAATAAAATATAGCATAGGAAGTGGGAAAGATACTTGACTTTAGTATGACAATTAGAGTGAAATTGATCCCCTATACTTGATTCTTAAAGCTATTCATCTAAAGCTTATGCTAAACCCTAAAGCCGAAGTGAGTGAGCTAATATGTGGAAATGAATGGCAAATTAGACAAAGAGGTTTCTCTATTATTTTGAATTAACTTAACAAGGCAGAACTTTAACCAATAAAGAAAAGATAACATTATATGATCTAGTTAAGCTTATGTATATTCACCAACCAATCCTACCCTTAAATTTTCAAGCACTCAACTCTTAAAATTAATTATTGGAAACTAGTTTGGTATAAGCAAATTCCTCTCATTCTCTCCTTTATTATATGGCTCACTATTAGAAACAAACTCTCTACTCTTAACAAAATCAGGAGCTCACTAAACTTAAACCTAGTTTGTAAGCTTTGTAGCTTTGAGCCTGAATCTAGAGATTATTTATTCTTCAAACATCAATACTTAAAAGTCCTCTTGATCAAAATTCAAGAGCAAAGCAATAGGTAATGC
Source organism: Erythroxylum guanchezii (assembly GCA_025629825.1). Lineage (NCBI taxonomy): Eukaryota > Viridiplantae > Streptophyta > Magnoliopsida > Malpighiales > Erythroxylaceae > Erythroxylum > Erythroxylum guanchezii. The sequence goes on along the minus strand of JAOTAX010117106.1, from coordinate 20,034 downwards.
ATTAATGATGAAAAGGAATATGTTGTTAAAAAGGCTTATAAAAGAAGAAATCTATAAAAAATAAGATTACAAACTATTTGAGATAGCAATATACTCAAGAATATATGCTATCTAGAAAGAAAGAAATGATAGAGACTTCAATAATAAAAGCTTATAAGTGCTTGATTGACTATATATTTACTCCCTAATGCTTAGTGATTAATGTTATGATGTTTTTAAGATACTTATTTTGGTTCATATTTTGTTTTAGGTGCAAATTATAGGAACAATAACCAAAATGAGCTAAAAACACATCCTTGGAGCCTTCTTATTGATGTTCAATCTTATTTTCCTTTGTGGAACAAGAGAGAGATGAATTAGGGTGAAGATGAGACAAAGAATGAAAGAAATGAAATTATTAACACGGCCATGTATCGGACTGTGTAACTCATTGGAAGCATGTAAGAGCATGAACACGTAGTTTTAGCCTCTCATATAACCTACACGATTGTGTATAGACTTACAAGACCGTGTAAGTGAGCTATGTACATTTAAGTTCATGATTTTTGCAATTTATGGTAAATTAATGACCAAATATCATTATGGATAACATAACATAGGTTAAATGACCCGAGCTTATGTGGTTGTTGCCTAGATTAACTTGTTTTCCTATTACGTAATGTGGTTGTCATACTAAATCTAGGGAGTTTATTCTAGGTTATCTGATAGCTAGACCTAATTAAAGAGCTTGTCTTAATTATATACAACCTAAAGGAAAACTAATGTTACTAGAGCTTGTTGATGATCTATGGTTAATAGTTTCAAGGAGAGGTCCGAGAACAACATGACGATTAATTATGCTCATTTGTGTGAAGGTTAATATTGAACTGCAAACTGGATTTGAAACCCATTTATTAATTTTGTCACTTTTGTACTGTTTGATTTAATTTTCCTTTAATAGCTTAGTTTTACTTTATTTTGTTAATCAAATTCAACCAAACCTCCACCCCCAAAATCCTAAACACTGATTTATTCATTATAAAAAGCTAGACACATCTCACCGCTACTATAAATTTAGTTATGCAGAGTTAGGTTTTATTTTTTAGTGTGTTTAACAAGCATCAAGAATTTTTGCACTGTTTTGAGTGAGTAAACTATTTAGTTTTTTTTTGATATTAATTGGTAGTTTGTACATATGTTTGTTTATACTTAGCTTGTATAGTTATTTCTTAATCTTTTCAAGTTTGTAGTGTTTATGTATGTTAGTGACAAGATCTCCTCATCAAGAACTTGTACAATTTGATCCCGAGATTGAAAGGACACTATGAAGGCTGTGTAGGGAAACCAAAGTAACTCTAAGAATATAACAAGGAATTGAACTTGAGGAAGCCATAGCCAATTCAAGAACTCTAAAAGAGTTAGCTGCTCCATATTTGACTTAAAGGCTATTATGCATTAGTTTTCCAAATTTTGCCAAACATGTTAGTTTTGATCTTAAGTCTAGCTTAGTCCATCTTTTGCCTAACTTTAATAGTTTTGTAGGTGAGGATGCTTATAAGCATCTCAAGGAGCTTAATGTGGTTTTTCTTAGTATGAAACCTCCAGAGGTAATGAAAAAGCAGATTATGTTAATAGCCTTTTCATTTTCATTTACAGGATAAAGTAACATTATGGAGAATCCCTTTACAAGTACTGAGAATGCTTCAAGAAGTTGTGTTCCTTCACCATAATATCATGGAAAAAATCCTCATCCAATACTTCTACAAAGGAATATTGCCTATGGATATGAGCTTAGTAGATGTAGCAAGTGGTAGAGCACTATGTGAAAAGACTCCTATAGAGGCTATAATTGTAATCGAGCGTATGGTGACAAAAACATAACAATTTGGCATTTGGAACAATTTTCACAGGGTAAATGAGGTAAAAATTCATCCATATAACATCATTTAGATGAGTTTTTTTCAATAAATAAAATTGTATCGAATAGAACAATTAAAGAGAGTTCACAAAGAGGGACTAACTGTCCTTAGTTTATAATAACCAAAGCCAACTTAAAAGACAACATATAGCATCACACGACATCATTACATGAAGAGCCCATTCATTTACCAATCAACATCGTTTGAAAATGAAGTAAGAATCTTCCTGTTTTACACATCAAATGTTCTAACATTACCAAATTAGGGTTGTGAGAAAAAGGGAGATACGATCAGAGATAGTATGGCAACCTCGCAAGCGTGATTATCTCCTAAGGGAAATCGGTATGTGACGAGGGACTCGTGGAGATCTAGTGGTTTCAATTGAGCTGGGTCAGCCGATTAGGTATTTTAGTTTCCGCTTTACTACTTTTACTGTATTGTATTTCCTCTACTTCTCTTTCATACATATGTTACCCTTCCTAGCTTAGATTCTAGTTATACATTCAGTGAAGCTAGGATAGTTGTGTTGCATGTCTGATTGAGATTACGAAGTAGAATAAGCTCTCTAATTTCATAGAGGATCTCAGATATGAGGACCTCTTTGGACGTGTTGGTTCTGCCAAACCGTTTGAGGTTTCTTTGCTTCTATAATCCATATACACAGAGTCCTAGGGATAGAACATAGATCTATCTATTTGGGTTTGGAGGGATTGTATGGTTTGTCAATTTTTGGATCACCTCTGTGATAGTGTTCCCAGGATTTAGCCATAGACATATGTTGGCTATAGATTCCCATACATTGCTGCTATAAGGGCATGTGAAGAAGAGGTCATCTCTTGTTTCCATATGGTTCTTGAACATTAGACATGTTCTGTCCATTTGCATATAATGAATTCTATTAGTAGTATTCAGCCGATTTAGGATTGCTAACAATAGGATGAAAGATACCCTTAGGGTACCTTGCTTCAAACAAATCTGTGCCATTCCACCTTTTGTTTCCTACTTCTTAGAAGATCTCTCATAGCCTTGTTTGTGACTTTAAGGATGGGTTGGGTCTGCCAGTAGAAAGTGTCTAGAGAGTTAGGTTGGGGAAGATATGATGGTTGGAGATGCCTTAAGTTTTGAGGAAACTTCTAGGTGCCCTCTATGATCAGGACTACTTAGATTACCATAATGATGTGTGAGAGGTCCCAAGTTAGACCAGTTATCAAACCAGACATAAGTCAAGTTACCATTCCTAATTTTGCAAGAGATCCTTTCTTGGACTTTGTCCCTTAATTTTAGAATCTGGTTGAGAAAATAAGATTATGAGACTGATTTCTTAATGCTCCATAGGCTTTTTTCTTTAAGAAAATAAGAGTGTAGCCATTTCACCCGAAAAGAGTTTTTATCAATGAGGATCCACTACATTCTTTTCAAGATTAGGGCTTGATTTCTGATTTTGATAGGAGTTCTGCTTAACCCTCCTTCATCCTTAGGAAAGCAAATATTAGCCTATTTCACTTTAACTGAACCTTTGACACCATTTGAGTAGTTACATGGAAGTTGTTGAGGATTCTTTCACTGGTTTTGATGATGCCTTGAGAAAGAAAGATGTGAGAGCTCTAGTGAATATGGAGAGAGTTTAATGCCGATTTGACAAGTTGAACCTTCCCTGCATAGGACAAAGACTTATTAACCCATAAATTGATTCTTCTCTATGTTTTCTCTAGGCGTAGAGTGCATTCGGCATATGAGAGTCTTTTAGTAGAAATTGGTAATCTAAGATACAATAAAGGTGTCTGTTTTAAAAGCATTCCAGTTGATTGAGAGATGTGAGGACCCCAAGCAGTAGCTTTTTTAAATACGAGAAAATGGCTCTTTTTTGGGTTGAATTGTAGGCCAGAGAAGCTTTTGAATTTGATAAGTTCTTCCATATAACTTTGTATGGAGTCCATCGAGGCCCTGCAAAATAAAAATAGATCATCTACAAAATAGAGGTTAGTCAAATTGATCTTTCTGCATTTAACATGGTATCTGAATTTAGGGTTTTTGAGCACTTTATGCTTGATAAGGGAGTTAAAAATATCCATTCAAAGGATGAAAAGGTAGGGGGACAAGGGGTCCCCTTTCCTTAGTCCTCTTGCTTCCTTAAAGAGTGTGGTAGGAGTACCATTGATTAGAATAGACAACAAGGAGGTTGAGATACATTCTTTAATCCACTTTATAAAGATCATTGGAAATTCGTGAGCCATCAGTAAAGTCCATAGAAAATCCCAGCTCACACAATCAAAAGCCTTATGGAAATCAATCTTGATTGTGCAATTTGGAGAGTAATTTGATCTGGAGAGCCTTTTAGGAGTTTTTGTACAATAAGAATAGTCTCGTATATGTCTGTCTTACATAAAAGAGCCTTGGTTGTCAATAATTAGAAGGGCTAGGGTTTTTTTAGCCTTAATGCAAGTATCTTAGATATGATCATGAAGAGGAAATTAGTACATGCAATAGGTATAAAATCCCCAAAATGTGTGGGGTTGGAGCATTTGGGAATCAAACATATAAAGGTTATGTTAATCTCTTTGACTAGGATCCCTTTGGAAAGAATTCTTTGATTGCCTCTATAACAAATGGTCATGCCTCACTCCAAGATTTCTGGAAGGATTACACATTTAGGTATATCAGGGCTAGGAGCTTTTGAGCCATCCATTATGAAAACTGCAACTTCTATTTATGTATTTTCCAATATTTTTATGAGAAGTTTTGAGTCTACTGGTGTGACTTGTTTGAGGGAGACGGTTCTGAGTTCATCTAACGTAACATTTGAAGTTTTAGGAGTTCCCAGTAGTTCTTTAAAGTACCTTACTGCCTCCTCTTGGATTTGCAGTTGTGTCTGAAGATTTGCACCATCTTTGGAAGTTATAGAGTGTATTTTGTTGCTATTTTTCCTCGCAATAATGGAGATGAAAAAGAATCTAGTGCAGTTGTCCCCATTTTTTTAACCAATGTACTCTAGTTCTTTGTTGCAAGAGAGAGTTGTGATTGTATGTAGACTTCAAAAATTGTGATAACACATTCTTTTCACTTTCAAGCAGAATCAGATTAGTAAGATGAGTAGCAAGGCAAGCTTTGACAGCTTGAAGTTCTAGTATGGAGGAATTTATTGAAGAAGTTGTAGGCCTTTGTAGGGAAATTAGGATCTTCAATTCCTGTTTAATAGTTTTCATTTTCTGTACACAACAGAATTGCTTGCTCCCTTGCAACTATGTATTGCACCTTTTATACAAGCCTCCAAAAACCTTGAAACATTCATTAGGAAGTTATTGAATCGGAAAGGTTGAGGTGAATTTTGAATCCTAAATTGTTGTTAAGACCAACTCTCCACCTTTCCCTAGTAGCTTAGCAAACTCAAACAAAGAGGATAAGGATAAGGTGATCTAGGAGACCTTTTGAAAGGTTGAGGTGAATATACCATTGTTAAATGTGATCAAGCAAGTGTCGAGGTATATGAAATTCCTTAGGAATTGCGTTCCAATGAGACATAGTTCACTAAAAAGGAGGAATAACTAATTATCTTAACACATAATCTCTTACCTATCAACTTATCTTAGCCTAGATTGGCTTCCTTACTTCACTTCTTTCACCTTGCTAATAATACAAAATCAAGCTAGCTTGAATGCACTGTAATACCATTAGAAAAGGTGGCTAAAGGCACAAGTTAGGATGGGTGAAACTATTTTTCAAGTCTTTTAAAGGAAAATAACATAAATGTAAGGACCCAAACATATTTACCATTCCTTATAATATTGCTAACACTATGATTAAATAGGCTATGTTAGATTAAGGAGCACTAATTAATGTTATGCCTCGTTCCATTTATACTTTTTTAAATTAAGGCCCGTAGAAAGAAACTAGTGTTATCATATAATTCGCTAATCATACTAAGGCTTACCTAAACGGGTTAATTAAGGATGTGTTTGTGCATGTGAATGAACTAATATTTCCTGCTAATTTTTGTACGACATATATGAATGATGAAACTTCATATAGTTTGATGCATATCTTACTAGGGAGACCATTTCTTCACACAATCCAGACTAAGATAGATATTTATGAGGGTACCTTCACAATGGAATTTGATAGGGAAGTTACTCATTTCAATATTTTCAATGTCAGTAAACACCCCCCAAAAGCCCATTTTTGTTTTTGCGATTAATGTGATTGACCTTTTAGTATAGGAAGATTGTGAGTGGAAATGTATAGATAAATTGGAAGTAGTTTCCACTAAAGAGAAGAACAAAGGTTTCAATATCTCAAGAAAAACTTTATTGTTTGTCAAAAAGTGCATCTTCATTACTTTAAATATAAATTGTTTCCATATAAATTATGTCCTTATTGGCTCGATCCTTTTATGATTGCTAATGTCTCCCTATGGTGCAGTAGAGATTAAGAGTCTGAAATAGGAAAGACATTGAATGTGAATGGTCATTGTCTCATGCCTTATCCTGAAGAATTTTAAGTGGAGAATGTAGGAGTTGTGATCCTTGGAGATCAAAATTTTATCACGCGATAAGAAGAACACAGATTTGAGCCAACATAATAAACAAAGACACTACTTAGGAGGCAACCCAAGGGGAGTTTGTTCCTTTTCCTTTACATTATTGCATTTGTTATTTTTATTAAATGATCCATTTCTTACCTTTAATGTTACATTGTGGGTAATGTAAATTTTAAGTATAAGGATAGGGATCTCATTCATTATGTGTGTTTTAAATTTTTTTTATATGTTTTAAAGTTATTTTTGCATGTTAAAAAATTCCATTTTTTTCTATTGCTTCTAAGACTATATAGTTATAATTAGAAAGTATAATTAACTAGAAAAATTCATGGCAACTTGGGCATATATTTTTACCTTTGTGATTTTTCAATATATGTTTTCTTTAGAAGAATAGTGACTAGTGAGTAGACATAAGCTAGTGAGATTTGGAGCCTTTTTAACTAACACATCTATATTAGTTTCATTGTCTTTTATTCATGTGTGACCTTCATGACATGTACATCCTCCCTTTGCCTTAATTTTCTACTTAAGACCATACTTTTATCACGTGCATTAATATTGGAATGATATAGGCATTCTTTGTTTTACGACCTACGTTAACCAAATAGCCTACCTAATGATAGGATTTATCCTGTTATTAAGTCCCTTGAGCTTTATTAGCCTTTTCCTTTTTGTGATAACCACAGTACGAGCCTTTAACCTAATTAAATGCCTTACTCAAGCCTTAAAACTAGTGGAGCATTTGTGATTGTTGATGTTTATGGATACATAAGAGCCTAAGTATAGGGGCATACATATATACGTGTTGGTTATAATTGATGGAATATAATTTTTATCTCTTATCAATGAATTCCATTGTTGCTACTCCTTACAGTGGACATAGCTAAAAGATGAAGATTGAAGCAGTAAGGGTAAAAAAAAAAAGGAATCACAATTGGTCAATATTGTTGAGAAGGAAGTTGGACATAAAAAATGCTAATATACTAGTAATGTAAGCAGATTTAAATCTACTTTTTGTCTCCTTAACATATTCAAAGCTCAATTCCTATTCTAATGTAATCTCGTATTTAAGAATTGATATGGGTATAATTACATTTGTTCCTTCAGATGAGGTTGTTAAGGTAATTATTTTAAATGTAAACTCTTTTTGGCTCCAAATTGTAACTCCTAAGGAATCTTCTCAAGTTCTTGGACTAAGTTGTAACCCTTTTTGAAGTTTATTCTTTAATATAACTTCCTTTATTTTTTAAAAAAGAGAAAAAGGGAAGATACCTTTTCAAGTATAAATAAGTTTTTTTAAAGAATAGTAATATATTAATTGAAACAAAATTGAGTACACTCGATTGTAAAACAATGTTGAAAGTAATTACATCAAGGATTTAAGAGAGGAACAACCAAATAGAAGAAGCTACATGTAGTTGATCATTTTAACTTTCATCTAGCTAGATAATTCTCCAGGTGGCTTTAATTTTAAAATTAATTTTGTGCTTATGATTGTAAAGGTTTAGGTGTAACCTAATTTTATCCCATATAATCTTGATTATCTCCTCTTTTTATTTGTGAACTATGTTTATGTGCACTTTATTATTTCTTTCATTCAATACACTAGTAACAAGATAAGAAAGAGTTATATATATTGTCCATTTGTCTCCGATAGGACTACTTGTGATGTTATTGCTTTAATTCATAATGTCAATCCATTTGGAAGGAGGGTTTACCATTTTACATAAATTCATTAAGAATCCCAAGACTTTTTTTGAGTAGATACATGATAGTTGTGAAATGCATCATATTTTAGGGTATAGTTTGATATGTGTTTAGTCATTTATTTGATTGTTTAGTATGTGTTTAAGGCAGAATTGTGTTAGTTTGTGATTTATTTGTGTTTTATGGGTTGGAACAATCCTTTGAGCTTAAATATGATGGTTTTGAGGTACCTTGATGTGTTTGTTATTGTTTTAAGGTCAACATCGAAGAATGGAGAAATTTTGGAGATATTCAAGTCGAAACAACAACCTATGATCATGGCACAACAAGCCATGATCATGACAGAAGACTAGGATATGGGCTACGATCGTGGCACAATAGGCCACGATCATGACAGAAGGTTTAGATGTAGGCCACGATCGTGACTTGAAGGGCCACAGTCGTGGCCTGCATTAGGTAGATGCACAGCCACTCCCAAACTTTGCATTTCGAGGGTTTTTTTGAACCTTTTGGACCTCCAAAAAACCCTAGTTCAACTCTAAACACAAAAGAACATGAATAGAAGAAGTATAACAGAAAGGAGAGATTTTGATCAGGCACGACACCGAAACCCTAAAAGAGAGAACTTTGAGAGATCGAGAAATAGAAGAAGGAAGAGAGAAGAGGAAGATGGCGCAGAATTGATATGCTTCCCAGAATAAAAGCTTTCCAAAATCGCGTGCTTCCATCATCAATTCAAGATATATTTCTTATATATTTCAATTTTATTATATTATAGAATTTGGATATATAGTTTGATGTTAGAATTGAATTGTTGATTAATGTCCTATACTCACCTTTGGAATTTTATTTTTAATTGAATGAAATCTGATTGTTTTATATGTTTATTGAATTAATTGTGGTTTAATTCTGCACTTCATATCTCGATAATAAACTGAGAGGGAGAATCTAGGAAAAATGATTAACTTAGGCTAACGAGAGTTAGGTAATTTAATAAGTCCAGAATTAAATCAGGTTGGTAAATCTTGCATAGAGAGATCACGTATAGGTTTCCAATTATATATTAGAGAACTTAATAACTGATTAGGGTTTGGATAAGTTGTTAATTGAGAGATTACAACTTCTCATTATCTGATTAGGGTTTATGCTTTAGGGTTCAATTATAACTTAATAGAGAGTAATTGAACTTAGGATCATTTAGAACTATTAATTCGATAAATCGTAATTGGTTAGGATAACATTAAAGATAGATAATTTTCCCTTTCTCTCTTTTGGTTAACTCAATAGGTTGAATTTTAGGGGGTGCTATCATCGTTCAACAAATCAATCAATTTCTATTATTTGTTATTCATTTTTAATATGAAATTGTTAATCGTTGTTCGTTGATTATTTTTGTTAAGTGTTAATCGTTAATTATTGTTTTGTTTTTTGATTTGGCTTGTTTGATTTATTTAGTTCTCATGTTTAAATTCATTGTCTCTTAAATTTTTGTTTAATAGTTTCTGACCTTAGATTCTAGGATTAGATTAACCCTTCTCGTGGGATCGACACCTTAGGTACCACGTGAATGACCCGTACGCTTGCGGAATATCGAGGTTAAATATTAAAACTTACTTATATCAAAAAACTGCGATCAAGTTTTTGACTCCATTGCTAGGGAGGCAATTAGTTTAGTTATTTATTCTAAGGTATTTTTTTTACTATCATTTGTCTTTTTTAAAAAAAAAGAGAGAGAAGTTTGGGGCTTAAAGTAAAGACACCGCAAGACATCTTAGAATGAGAAATGAGACATCTGAAGAGCTAGAAGCCAGGAAGAAATGGAAAGAACAATGATGAAGGATAGATATTATAAGAAGTAAGGAACTTTTACAAACTACAATGAGGCATAGTATGGTTGGGGAAGTAATGATCCTTGGTGGAACATGTACACTCCGGGGTAGTAGAACCACCCAAATTTCTATTGGTCCAACAATGTAAGGACTCACTTAGGATATCAAGACCTATTAGGATTTCAGCAAGATGAGTCCAATTCATAGGATTCTAAATTGGACAAGATCTTGGATAAGCTCATAGACATAGAAGAGGGTCAGAAGAGACTAGAATAACAAATTGAGCAAGTAATGAAAAATCATGCCTTGTCTATTCACAACCTAAAGATTCGAGTAAGATAGCTTTCTCGTGAAATTTGTAAAAGAAGTGTGGAAGAATCTCTAAGCAATATGGAATTATATCAAAGAGAGCAATATGAGGCTATCGTACTTAAGAATGGGGGAGAGCCAGAAGGACCAGTGGAAAACCAAACTAAACCCAACCTTATTGAAGATCAAGAGACGAAGAAAGATATTGAAGAAAAGAATGCCAACCCTCCCTTTTATTCACCAGTTCTTGATATATCATATGTGAACATCGAAAAATCTTGGGTAGATATTCATAAAAAGAACCTTATCCTTCCGATTAATGATGACCAAGTGACATTCAATATGAATGATGTATTTAAGAATCTAAAGGATAGTAGCTCATTCAGGATAATTGATGTATCGAATCTTCTAAAGAAAAAAAGGACGAAGAACAGATGACAACAGACATTGAGTTTGAAGAAGCTATGAAATTCTCTGTTTGTGAAGCGGAAGAAGCAGAGGAGATGAAGGTGATTGAGGAAGAAAGAGAGCAACTCACCTTGTTACTGAAATTAATTGGTTTTCTCAACTTTATCAATATTGTCCCTTTGTTCATTTTTCAATTTGCAGCTTACTTACAAGGTACATAACTAATGTTGAATGAAAAGGGTGGAAGTAAGCCCCTCATAATTGATCCCTGCTGAGTATCCAATGATACAAAATCAAGTTAATGACCATAAAATTAACACGTTTGGTAGTTAGGTTTAAATTGTGGCATAGTTAGATTTGTATTAAATTTAAAAAATAATTTCTTAATGATTTGGAGTGCTAACTCTCTTACTCTTTTTAAAGCAATCATAAGATAGGGAAACAAGCACGACATTAAGTGGATTTGGTCTCTGCCTCCGACATATTACTACCTCAGTCACTATGATGGTTTCATTTTCTAACCCTTTCTCTATTAATTTTTGTTCGTATTTTCTTCTTATTTTTCATATTTTATGTTTTATTTCCCTTAGTGTGTTTGTGTACCCTTTCACATTGAGGATAATGTATTATTCAAGTGCAAGGAGGGTTATGTGTTTTTATCTTGAGTGTGAATTTTGCATATTGTATGATAGTTTGTTTAGGCTGCATGATGTGAATTGTGTGAATGCGTCATTGGCTAGGACTTAATGGGATAGATTTAGCCTTAAACATAGTCTTTTAAGTTGTGAAGATTTATTAGCTTGTGAAATCAGTAACTAAGTTACCGACGGCTAAATAGTCCATTCACCCTAGGAATTTGCCATACTCATTTATAATTTTAGGCCAATCAAATATATGGCATTTTTGTAGAATGATTAGCTAAAGCAATAAGGTAGGTAAAATTTTATGTTTTAGAAAAAGGTTGTATAATTTTAACTAAGATAACTATTTCGCTAGCCTTCGGGTTATAAATAGAGCTAGTAGCCAGATGAGAATGTGAGGTAGCTAAGTAACCAGATCGACACGCATCACAAATGTGTGCCCTCATGTAAAAAGACTATAATGACATTCCAACCAAGCAACTTAATAACAACATGACTTAGTTGAGTAACCAGATCGACATTGATCATAAATGTTTGCCTCCACATAAAAGACTAGGTTCATGTCCTTAAAAAAAATCAACAAAAAGAATGCTTTCAAATAAATACCTACCGAACTTGTTAGTAGCTTGATTTTTCATGAAAAACTATGAGGAATAACTACACTTTTGTTTTGACTGAATGATTATCAATGTGTGTGTGCAAGTAATAGGGGTTAATAGACTAAACATTAAAATTTTGATTAGTTGTATATTGAGTCTAAGATGCTTAGACACGAATTTCGCATGTTAATAATTTGGAACAACTTGAATGATTGTGTTTAGAGTTAAATTATTTTGTGAAGTTGAAGCCATTGCCTCATTTGTTGCATTGTGTGTTTTGTGATTTGTGTTGTTTATTTTTTTGTTTACTTGAGGATAAGCAAACATTTAAGTGTGGGGATGTTGATAGGTGTGAAATGCATCATATTTTAGGGTATAGTTTGATATGTGTTTAGCCATATATTTGATTGTTTAGTATATTGTTAGGGTAGCATTGTGTTAGTTTGTGATTTATTTGTGTTTTAAGTGTTTTATGGTTTGGAACAATCCTTTGAGCTTAAATATGATGTTTTTGAGGTACCTTGACATGTTTCTTAGTATTTCAGGGTCAACATCGAAGAATAGAGAAATTTTAGAGACATTCAGGCCGAAACAACAACCCCTGATCATGGCACAACAGGCCATGATTCTGACAAAAGCCCAAGACATGGCCCACGATTGTGGTATAATAGGCAACGATCTTGATAGAAGGCTTAGATGTAGACAACGATCATAGCCTACGTCGGGCAGACGCGCAGCCACCACAATGAAACCCTAAAAAAGAGAACTTTAAGAGATTGAGAAAGAGAAGAAGGAAGAGAGAAGAAGAAGACGACACGTACTCGAAGTATTTCTTGGAATAAAAAGTTTCCGAAGTCACAGCCTCCCATCATTCATTCAAGTTCTATTTCCTATGTATTTCAGTTTTATTTTATTGTAGAATTGAGATATATAGTTTGATGATAGAATTAAATTGTTGATTGATGTTTTATACTCACCTTTGGAATATTATTTTTGATTTAGTGAAATATGATTATTTTATGTGATTATTGAATTAATTAATGTTTAATTATGTAGTTCATGTCTCGATAATAAACTAAGAGGGTGAATCAAGAAAAAACAATTAAATTGGGCTAACGAAAGTTAGGTAATTTAATAGATTCAAAATTAAATCAGGTTAGTAAATCTTACATAGAGAGATCATGTCTAGGTTTCCAATTGTTTATTAAAGAACTTAAGAACTAATTAGGTATTGGATAGGTTGTTAATTGAGAAATTACAACTTCCTATTATCTAATTAGGGTTTATGCTTTAGGGTTCAATTATAACTTGAAAGAGAGTAATTGACCCTAGGATCATCTAGAACTATTAATTCGATAAATCATAATAGGTTATATTAGCATTAAAGATAGAAATTTACCCTTTCTCTCTTTTGGTTAACTCACCAGGTTGAATTTTAGGGTGTGCTATCATTGTTCAACAAATTAATCAATTTCCATTATTTGTTATTCATTTTTAATATGAAATTGTTAATCATTGTTCGTTGATTGTTTCGGTTAAGTGTTAATTGTAAATTATTATTTTGTTATTTTATTTGGTTTGTTTGATTTATTTAGTTCTCGTGTTGAAATTCATTATCTATTAAATTTCTGTTTAATAGTTTCCGACCTTAGATTCTAGGATTAGATTAACCTCCCTATAGGATTGACACCTTAGCTATTACGTCAATGACCCGTACATTTGCAAAATATTGAGGTTAAATATTAAAACTTACTCATATTGGAAAATCGTGATTAATACACTAAACAAATGGATGATTTTGTGATTCCAACTCTCTTTTGCATAGAGCACGTTAGTTTTAGGTGTAAGGTATTTTCCAAACCTATTTAAAGTGGAAAGTTTGAGTTTAAAGGTAATCCATAAAGTGTGAGAAGCCCTGCAACAATGATCTTTGCACCATTGTGCCAGCCAATATAAGGATATGAATCCTTATAATGTGTTGTAGAGGAGTAATTTATGCATTTGCCTGAAGGTTCTAGCCTCCATATAGCTATGTCTTCAAGCTAATTTAATCTAAAATCATTAAGAAAGGTGAAGACGTTTGACGGTGACAAGTTGATTGAAGTGAAGTTCATCATAGGAATTACCTATGCTAGACTAGGATTTTAGTTAATCATTCTCTACAGGGGTTCTAGATCACTGATTTGATCAAAGGGACTATAAGGAGTCTATGAGTCCTGTCAGAAGTTGGAGAGTTCTCCATTTCCTACCTAGTTTAAACATATTTCCCTTATCTTGTTCTTATGCTTTCCAATAAATTTCATGACAAGCGAGACATTCTAAGTGATTTTAAAATTCCACAAGCATTTTTTCTTGACTTAATATTCCTGAGCACACTTAACCCAAAGTGATTTTTTGTCTCTGATCGACCTCTAGATCTTTTTTTTAATAGCAATACATGATTTGTTGTTTTTTTGGAGATCATACCAAAGCCTCTCTGCATTTTGGTCTGACAAACTTCAACCTATTTGACTCTATTTTCTTATGTTTTCTAATAGTTGTAGGTTGCATAATATTTTAGTGGGTACTTTACTATATGTTTAGTTGTTAAATTAAATTATTAGTGCATGTTTAGGTTAGGATTGCATTATTTAGTTAGATATTTGTGTTTTGAGCATTTTATAGGTTAGAGCATGTTATTGAGTTTAAATTTTATGTATTTAAGGTGCTTTGATGTATTTGTTAATGTTTGAGAATAGATACTGAAGAATGGAGGAGAATCGGAGAAAGCTCGGAGCAAAGCCCAGGGCCAACGATCGTGACATAAGTTTGGTGGATCTGTCACGATCGTGACCTCATATACCATGATCGTGATAGAGAGTAGAGCCATAATTGTGGCCTGCGTAACTTTTTAAGGGGTATTTCAGATTTTTAGGCCTGAGTAAACCCTAATGTCTTCCCTAAATGGAAAAGATATACAAAAAAGAAAGAAAACCTAAGAGGGAGCTCCATTTTTTCCATTTTGGGAAAAGCCAATGAAGAAGAAGAAGAGAGAAAGAGAAGAGGAGAGAGAAGAAGGGGATCTACCTTGGGTGTTTCCATTTCCAATCCTTTAAGTTGTATTTTCTTCTTTCCATCTCGTATTTCTTTCATATGATGTATGAGATAGGATTGATGATGATGAACCTTGATTTAAGGATGTTCTAACTCTTCCTTAGGGATTTTAGTTGCTTTGTGTTAATTACTTTAGGTGTTGTGATTATTTGTTATAATTGCATTCTTTGATAATAAATCGAGAGAGTGAACCAAATGCAAAATGATTGGGTTGGTTAATAAGAGTTAAATGACCTAGTAGACCATGCAATTAATTAAATCAATAATTATAGTGAGAGAGATCTCGTTTAAGGACTTGGTTGTTTATTAGAATGCTTAAGAACTGATTAGGTTATGGGTTGATTGTTAATTGAAAGATTACATGTTCAATAACTAGACTTAATTAGGGTTTATTAATTAAGGCTTAGTGATTATAACTCAAGAGATAGTAATCCACCCTTCGATAGTCTAGAATTGACACCACAATAACAAAAAAGTGACTAGGTTAACATTGATGATAGGATAAATCCTTTTATCATAATTTGGTAAATTTTCTTATGTGATTTTCCATTGTTAATTTAGTGGTGCTCAATTTGATTCCTTGTGCATTAATTTTACAATTTAATTTTCAATCAATCCATATTCACAAATTTACTTTTCTGTTTAGTTTGTATTTTCTTTTTAATAATTATTTTAGGTCTTAGATAACTTAGAATTACAATAGTTCACCAAATTCTTGAGGAATCGACACCTCATATACTACATTCACGACCCATGCACTTATTGTATATTGAGGGTTTTATAAGATTAATACTTTCTCAACAATTTTTTGGCGTTGCTGTCTGAGAGTTAGTAGGATTAGTTTAATTCTTTTAGTCTAAGGAGTTTTTGCCACTCTTATGTTTGTAAACTTGCATGAACACAAGAATTACTAGGATTTCAACTTGGATAGTTGAAACTTTAGAACTTAACATCACCTGGTTAGAGTAAGCAATCCGAAGAGCTAGATAAGAAGAAGAAGAAATACTGAAACAACCATGGCTGAGGAATTTCATCAAGAGTTTCAGCAAGGAGGAAACCATAGGAACCAACCATGGGCCCTCATAGATTTCATGAGATTGAGATTTAATGCGACCAATAAATGTATCGCTAGACCATCTATTTAAACACCTTTATTTGAAATAAAACTAGCCTTACTAAATATGTTGTAAACAAATATGCCATTCTATGGACTGATCAATAAGGATCCTAATTTGTATGTAGTAAATTTCTTAAAAAATGTGACCCCTTTCGATATCGTGGAATGTTGGAAAATGCTATTAGGATGAGGTTCTTCCCTTTCACTCTAAGGGATAGAGCAAAGGCATGGCATCATGCACTTAGTCCTGCAAATGCCACAACTTGGGAACAATTGGTGCATGCATTATTAGACAAGTACTTCCCCCTCACGAAGACTACCAAAATCGTCAAGGAAATCACAAACTTCCAACAAGTTGACCGGAAGTCACTCTATGAGGCATGGGAAAGGTATAAAGATTTACAAAAGAAGTGTCCTCATCACAATTTACCAAAAGAACTTCTTTTGTAAACTTTTAATAATGGGGTGAACCCACCTGCCTGAGGCACTATTGATGTAGCATCAGGACGATCATTGATGAGGAAGACAGCGGATGAAGAGGAAGAGTTATTGTAAGAAATGGCTAGTAATAATTGTCTTTGGACAATAGATAGGAGTAAAAAATTCATAACCCTTCGTGAGCAAAAAGGAACCTTAGTTGTTGACCTAATTACAAAAATGCAAGCTAAGATTGACAACTAAATAACATGAAGAGCTCTTCTTCAATTCTTGTGAAAGCCATTCAGAAAGTTGTTAACTATGTGGACAAGATAGCCATGAAACCATTAATTGTTTCTTAATGAAGGATAATGAAGCGGAACAAGCTAATTTCATGGGATCACAATTCAGTGGAGGAGGGATGAACAACTCTTCCTCCAACACATATAACCTTGGGTGGAAGAACTACCCAAACTTCTCTTGGTCGAATAATATAAGAGGTCAATTCTGACCTCAAAGGCCACCTGGTTTTCAACAGGAGAAACCAAACTCGATGGAAGGTAGATTCGAGTAAGCAACAAAGGATCATGCCTCTTCTTTCGATAATTTGGAGGTTCAAATGAGCCAATTGGCAAGTGGTTTGTTTGCATGAAATGTGAGGAATCTCCCAAGCACTTTCGAAACAAAATTGAGGGAGTAACTAAAAGTTATCACACTTCGATGTGGGAAGGAACTTGAACAACCCACAAAGATAAGAGCTGCAAACCCTCCTCCTCTTGAGAAAGACATGGACATGAGCGAATACCCTCGTTATGTTGCCCCTCCATCATATCCACCCAAAATTCCATATCCTCACCTATTGCAAAAGAAAAAACTGGATGCACAATCTATGGGATTTGTAGAGAAATTAAAGACGTTCCAAATAAATCTTTCATTTGTTAAGGCTTTAGAACACATGCCCATATATGCTAAGTTTTTTAAGGACATATTATCGAAGAAGCATACTTGGGAAGAGAACCAAATGATAGCTTTGACTGACACTCGTAGTTCCATAGTTTTTGTGCCCAAAAAGTTCTAAAAAGATCTAGGCTATCATACTCGCAAGTATACGAGATAGTTATAGATGATAACCTAAGGTCGTCTCCCACGGAGGTAAAATTGGTCAACTTAAATTAATTTGAATTAAAAAAATAGAAGCAATGCATTCCTAAACATTCTCTCCAGGTTGTTGAGTGGAAGCTTTTAAGGAAAATTATGAAATTAAATAAAAAGTTGACAGAATCAATTAGGAGCAAAGACAAATAGATTAATCGAAGTGAAAAACTCTTGAGAATTAATTTCACTAATTTAATCTACTATGCATGATTAAGGGAAAATTATTGGAATGTTGTCTTACTAAAATTAATAGTTAGGTTCAAAATCAATTCAAATAAAGAACTAGTCTAACTTTCGTATGAAATAAGTTACTATCCGAATTAATATTGAAAACCCAACTACCAATTACCACTTAAGTTGATATATTTCTAGTTCTTACCCTAAATATCCATGGTTTCTCGATTCGTATTAAACTTAATCTCTCGAATCTTTATTTAACACCAAAATTATGCAAAATTTAATCACTCTATTACATCCATTTAGTTCAGAAACCACAGAATAAAATAAGACAACATATCTATAACCCAATCATGCATATTTAAATAAATACCTACATTCATTCTTAAGAAAAGAGAACGGGCTATGAAGGATGTCACCATATTCATCATCATTAAGCACTTGAATCGCATGTTACTTTCAAAAAAAATATTAAAATAATAATAATATAGTGAATACTGAATGGATTATCAAAATAAACAAATAATAGTCGGCTAAACTAATATGAGTATAAGTTAGTTAATAATAGATAGTAAAATGAAAGAAACAAAGCAACAAATGAGAAATAGAATAGGAAAACAAATCATCGGATGAAGATTTATGGAGATCTCCAATCCTTCTTAAGCTTCCAGCTTTGGCTCTTACCTTCTGCTTCAATTTCTTCCCCAGATGAATGTTTCTCAACTTGAATGGGATTCAAGTCCAGCTCTCACTTTCGGCCTCTCCTAAGCTTCCACCTCTCTACTATTTAGCTCTTCGTCTTGACTCACTCTATTTTCTTTCTCTGTTTCTCTCTTTTGTTTATCTTCTTCTTCTCTATCTCTCTGCATCTCCCCTCTCTGTGTCTCTGTGTGTGTGAACGAATGAAAAATAGTGAATGAAGGATGATTCTTTCTCAGTCGCCTCCCTCTCTTCCTTTTTATTCGACTATCTTTAGGTTTAGGGTTATGTGCCTTAATGTTGTGAGCTGCCACGTATTAAATCATTAAAACTTCTCACGGGCTTGCATGGGGAGTCATGGGTATGACTCCTTTGTCACCCCTGTGCATTAACCATGCACGGTGGTGACATAAAATCACCACCTTACACAGTGGTGACTTGGTGTTTTTATGCAAAATTCACAAAATAACTCAATTAACATTCATGCAATAGTCACACCATTTTCACTCTATTATTCTCACATTTAGATCAAAACACAAAGATTTGTAACCAAAATCAAGATATGAAGGCAATTAAAAGTAATAGAAATTTGACACAACAATTCCCCCACACTTAAACTATGATTGTCCTCAAACATGATAAAGAGCAATAGACTATAGAGGAACAAACAATGAAAACAATAATTTTCCTAAAAAATAACCAAAGATATCAACGATCATTCTAATGAACACAATCTAAGAACATGAAACTCATAATACTCCATGAACAAGCAATTCTTTGCATATTTAGCCATAATCAACAAGCGTTTCAATTTAAAGAACCATCAATATGTGGTAGACACTCACTTCACTCCCCATCCTCTCAAGCATTCAAAGGTATTAAATATTGACTCATTGTTCTTTTAATGTAAGGTATCTACCATAGGCTTGTAATCCAATCTCCACCACTCATATCAATCAGAAACATCAATCTGAAGGTCTTTATTTCGTTTGTAATGGGGCCAGGTAAAGGGTAAGAAAAAAAAGGAAAATTGTAATTTAAAACCACAGAGCTAATTGAGCATTCAAAGTAATTCAGAAAATTGACAAATAAAACACTCAATTCTTTCCTCTCACGTAATAAAATTAGCACTCCCCATTTTTACGTCTCTTCTCTTCTTTCATTTTCTGGTTGTCATCTCTTTCCTTTGTTTCTTTTAAATTCATTTTTTTCTTTTCCATTTTTTTGTTTCTTTTCAATTCATTTTTTCTTTTCCATTTTTCTTTTTCTTTATTTCTTTCTCTTTTTTTTAATTATTTATTTATTCATTTTAAACAAGATATGGTGTTTACGCTCAACTCACTTATGTTTTAGGGATATTTTTCTCTCAATCTACTTAATGCATCTCCTACCATAGGCTTGTGTCAGTTCTATTTCTCCACTACAAGGACTATCATTTCGAAGATCAAGAG
>JAOTAX010116977.1:0-23745 GCA_025629825.1 Erythroxylum guanchezii | reverse complement strand
CAGCATGGAGAGGGAAGTCACTGGTGAGGAGTACTTCGATGATCTTGTGTCAAGGTCTTTTTTTAATCCAAACAGAGGTAATTTCATTATGCATGATCTCATCAATGACTTGGCTAGATCTGTGGCTGGAGAATTTTGCGTCAGATTAGATGATGATGATGATTCGTGCAAGGTCACACCAAGGACACGTCATTTGTCTTATGTTCAAAGAAAGAGTTTGCCGCCTAACAAATCTGAAGCCATTACCAGTGCTCCACTACTGCGTACTTTCTTATTATTGAGGGCATACGGTAACATTGATGCAAAGGTAATTTATGATATACTTCCAAAACTTGAGCGCTTACGAGTAATGTCCTTATCTCAGTATCGTAGCATATCAAAGTTACATGATTTAATCAGCAATTTAAAGCATCTTCGACACTTAAATCTCTCTGAAACATCAATCAGAATATTACCAGAATCTTTGTGTTGTTTGTATAATTTGGAAAATTTGGAAAATTTGACCAACTTTTGTGTTCTTGATATTGAGGGGACTGACTTGTAAAAGATGCCACCAAAGATGGGTAAATTATCGAAGCTCCAAAAGTTGAGTTATTTCATGATTGGAAAGGAAAGTGGGACTAGTATTCAAGAGTTGGAGAATCTTCGACAACTGAGAGGACGTCTTGTTATTAGGAATCTTCAAAATGTTATGGATGTAGGAGAAGCTTTAAGGGCCAACATGAAAGGGAAAATACATCTCAAGGAGTTGGAATTGGTCTGGAAGGGCGATGTTGATGATTTAGTGCATGCTAGATGTCTACTGGAGCAATTGGAACCTTATAAAAATGTGGAAACTCTTACAATTAGAGGGTACGGGGGCACGAGATTTCCAGATTGGATTGATGGAGGATCTCCTTTGTTAAGATTAGTAACCTTGAAGCTTGACGGTTGTAGACACTGTTGCCAAATACCGCCACTTGGGCAGCTAGTGCACCTGAAAAAACTCTCAATTACAGATTTTCCAGAAATTGTATCGATTGGTCCTGAGTTATATGGTAGATGTACATCCGTGAAGAAGTCATTTGAATGCCTTGAAGTTTTAAGGTTTGAAAACATGCCCCAGTGGCAGGAATGGGTCATGTGTGGAAATGAAGAGAAAGTTTTCCGTCTCCTTCAAGAGCTCTACATAATCAATTGTCCTGCATTCAAACAGTCTCTGCCTCAACACCTACCTTCATTGATTAGGCTCGAGATTAGGGGAAGTGAGAGACTTGTGGCTTCACTCCCGACAATTCCAAGGATTCTCAACATGTTTTGGGATGATCTGATTTTAAGCAATGGCTATCGGCTTTCAGCTTCTAGATCCCAAAGTCCTCTACTTGAAAGAATAGAGCAACCGGGTTTGTTCAATACTTTGCAAGACGTTACAATTCATCAGTGTGATTTCTTGTAAGTGTTTCCCCTTAGAGTCCTTCTCCAACTTAAAGGATCTATGTATTAATAATTGTCCAAACTTGGAGATGATTAATAAAAACTATATATCTCCCCTCTCCTTGGAAATCAAAAAGTATCCGAATTTAATATCATTTCCTAAAGTAGGACTAAAAACTCCTAATTTGCAAAGACTACGGTTGGAGGATTGCTCAAATTTGAAATGGTTGCCAGAGTCAATGCACTCCCTACTCTATTCCCTTGAGGAGTTGATCATTAGGAATTGCCCAAAGCTTGAGTCGTTTCCTAAAGGAGGCTTGCCCTTAAAACTACAAAGGCTTGAAATTGTTGGTTGCACTGAACTCATAAATGGACGCAATCAGTGGAATTTGTATTGTCTTCCCTCTCTTTTGCACTTCGTGATTAGTGGCTACAGACATGCGGAATGCTTCCTTGAGGAGTTACTACTCCCACCCACACTCACCTTTCTTAAAATCGGGGATTTTTCAAATCTGAAATATCTCGAGTATAAGGGGATTCAACATCTCACTTCTCTTCAAACTTTGACTGTTTATAGTTGTCCAGAGCTCCGATTGTTGCCAGAAGAGGGCCTCCCCTCCTCCTTCGCCTTTCTTATCTTATGGGATTTACAAAACTTAGAATCTGTTGTCAACAGCAAGATTCAACAACTCTCTAATCTCGAGGAGTTACGCATCGGCAATTGTCCTAAGCTGAAATCTGTGCCAGAAGGGGGGCTACCTTCTACTATTACCTCTCTTACAATCTGGGATTTTGCTGATTTGGAATCTCTCAACTCCAAAGGACTTCAAAATCTCACTTCTCTTAAAGAAATGCGAATCTATAACTACCCTAAGTTCCAGTCCTTGCCAGAAGAGGGCCTACCTTCCTTCCTTTCTCTTCTATCTATCTTCAGATGTTCTTTACTGGAGAAAAGGTGCGAGCGGGAGAAAGGTGAAGATTGGCCCAAGATTTCTCATATCTCCCATATATATATTTAAATTGGAGTTATTGTCCAAGACCCTCTGAAACTATTATTACTATCAACAGAGACCAAAAACCTGAAAATTGGAAAAACTGTGCATGCCCTTTTGATTGTGTCAAATCCATCTTCCGAAGAGAACGCATATGAGGCCAACTCTTTAATAAATTCTCATTCCAAGTGCAACAAGGTCAGGAATGCCCGTAAGCTATTTGGTGATATGCGTGAAAGGAAAGTGGTGTCTTGGGGTGCCTTGATGGCTGGGTACTTGCAACATTGGTTGTCTTAGGAAGTCATTTTGTTGCTAAAGGGTATGCTTTTGGAGGGTAGTGTAAGGCCTAATGAGTATAATTTTGCTATTGTGATTTCTTCTTGTTCTGATGGTGGGAGAGTTGATGACGGTCACGGGTTTGTGTTGAAGTCTAGAGTCTTGTTTCATCAATATGTAAGGAACGCTCTTGTGTATATGTATTCGAAGTGTTCCAGTATCCAAGTTGCACAGTCGGTTTGCAATTCATTTGCAGGAAATGATATACTTGATTTGAACTTTGATCCTTTCAATTTTTCCTAGTTTTGCCTCGCATTTCTTGCCACAACCATAAACAATTCAGGTACTTGCATCCAGAAGATGTAGGCTCCTGTCAACATGTTTGCAGCTATGGGCCTTAATGCAGTGGATGATGTGAATATTATCACTATTTCAGATTATCTGCATTAGTAAAGCAAAGTCAGGGGTTTAGAATGATCCATATACATTTATCTAATGCCAAAATGAGCCCAGTTTTCTGCTAAGACAACTAATTTCTCTAAAAACATAAATTCTTCTGTTTTTTTGTTTTTTCTCAAAAAAATTATTGAAACTGTTGAAGATATTTCAGGGCTTTCTCTTTTCATCTGATAGTTGATTATAATATAGTTTTGTACAACAAACAGACTACTTTGTCCAAGTCAACGTAAAATAAAAGTCCTGTTATTTGGATCATAATCTGCAATGGCCTCTTAAGTACCTACTCACCTTAAAAATTAAGAGCAAAAGAACAGAAAAAGAATAATGCATTATGGAAAAGTTCAACTACTATTGTTCCAAAAATGTGTTTTTTCTTGAGTTTCAACTAATATTTTTCCTATTGATTCTTAAGGGAGTAAAATTCTTAAGGAACATAAACAGCAACACACATACACACACGTATTTAGACCATGCCTCACCCTTTTTAAAGTATCAGAGTTCTAGATCCTTGAGGGACCTATGAGTGATTAATGTTTTGTAAGTTCAAGAGAAAAAAAGGGTAATGAGAAATCAAGAAAATGAAAAGATGGTGGAAGGAGCCTATCTAGCGAAGGTTGAAGTGGCTGAAGAAGAATCTTTTTTGAATTAGTTGAGAAAAAGTGCTCAACAATGGTAAGATAATGAGAAAGTGCATCAACAATGATACGATGATGAGAAAGTGCATCATACAGTTAAGAGAAAGTGCTTCACAAATAAGAAATTTAGAAAAATGTGTTCCATAGAGTTTGAATTTTCTGCAACTTTGAATCAAGGGAGAATGTTGGAAATATTGATCCAAAGTTAAAATTGACGATTTTGTTAAAGATAAGATATTAATTTTATCTTTTAATAAATATCTTATCTTTAACAAAATCGTCAATTTTAACTTTGAATCAATATTTCCAACAGAGAGGAGCAAGTACTGTGGGGAGAGGAGCAGGCACGGTGCAGAGCACCGGTGGAGAGCAGCGGGTGGTGGTGTTAGTTGTGGCGATGATCGGAGGGAGAGTCAGAGAGGACAGGGGAGAATGTTAGTTGGGAGAGATGAAATTTTTTTGAGAATTTGTGATTGAGAAATGAGAATACAGGTTGGTATCAAGATTGGTACCGAAGAGGCGGTATAAAACTCGTTACTTTGACTGTGGGGTAGGTTAATTTTAGGTTTTGTTGTTTTGATTTTTTAAAATATTTTTAAAAACTTCTATATTTTTCTAAATTCAAAATTATTATCAATTAATCTCTATTATTATATTCCATTAGTTTGTTGTTTTTTCACCTTGAAAATATAAATAAATAAAAATAATAAAATATGATATAAGAAAGTGATTTAGAGAAAATATATAGTAATTTTTAAATCTAGATAAATAAATAATGAGATTAAAAAAAATTAAATTAGATTTTAGTTAATTTCTATTATTAGAATATTGAATTTCAAGATTTTATCTTTTTTTGTCTTCCACGAGGTATCCTAGGAGGGTCCCAACTATGATTTCCCAAGATTTTATCTTTTCAACCACATTCGTATATCTTAACTGATTCACTATAACAGAAAC
Source organism: Erythroxylum guanchezii (assembly GCA_025629825.1). Taxonomy (NCBI): domain Eukaryota; kingdom Viridiplantae; phylum Streptophyta; class Magnoliopsida; order Malpighiales; family Erythroxylaceae; genus Erythroxylum; species Erythroxylum guanchezii. The sequence goes on along the minus strand of JAOTAX010116977.1, from coordinate 19,013 downwards.
TACATTTGGCTACAAAAAAATTGGCGCTAAAAGTTCCAATATATTTGTTGTCAAAAACGTCGCCAAATTCTCGTAACTGAAAACTATAGATGACTTTTTTGCGAATCATTACTAATAGTTTTTTCCTACTCTTTATTTTCGTAGCGAAAAACTATTGGCAACGTTTTTTAAATCATAGCCAGTACCTTTTGGCTAGGCTTACTTTTTGTAGACAAACATTTTTAGCTAATTTTTTGGAAACGTAGTCAAAAGTTTTTAGCTACGTTTATGAAAATATAATCAAAAAGTTTTACCTAGTTTTTTGAAAATGTAGCCAAATGTTTTTAGCTACATTTTATAAAATGTAGTCAAATGTTTAATCCAAATTTTAACAAAATGTTATAATGTTAATTATAATTATCTGTGATATTTTTAATCCATATTACTGTATATAATATTTACATTTTTTGTTGTTATTTATTATACAAAAATGATTGATAATTTGAAGCATTACATATAAAAAGTAAAATATTATTAAATTATACCAACAAAAAGAATATTTTTTGTATACAAGATTTTAATTACAACCTTATCAATTCTTATAGACAAATAATAAATATAGAAACTAGTTTACAGATTATAAATACTGAGGTTATGAAAAAATTACAACGTAACTAAGACAACTAGCTAGGTTTGTTCATCTCGAAGAGAGTAACTTCATACCTCAGGCATCATATTTTCTCATGAAAGCAACTTCAAGATTGGTAGAGTGCCTGAAATTGTGCATAATTAATCTAGTTTGTTTTCAATTAGGAAAACAAAGCCATCATATGCGAGAGACAAGCCAACCAATTAAATATTGTGGGATTAAGCAAAACTAAAGATCAATTATTAAGACAAATAACGCAGCCACAAACAAGAGATAATAGCATCTGCTCCCTAAACATGACAAAAAATACTGTCAGCAAATGACATTAGTATCCAAATTGTCGATACCTTCATAAGCCGCAAAATGCGACAAGAAGTTTAAAGTCAGAAAGTCACGATGAAACAACATTATTAAAACAAAACGAGTACTCAACCATATTGGCTTCTAGCAAACTGAAAATTATACTCTCACCTTAACATATTCTCAAGACATCATAATCAAAATGGATAATAACGAAGCAAATATTGTTTAATTGCATAGTGGAAATGAAAATAGATCCAGGAATATAAAGGCTCCTCATAATGGTGATGACTCTTAGAGAAGTTATAAATTGACAAGATAGTGCATGTAGCAATGTCGTGACATGTAATCTTCTCTCACTTAGCCGCCTCCTCTATCAGAAACGAAAACTATAAAGAAACAGAACATATAATTAATTTAAGATATTCAAATTGAAATCATATACTATAAACTTATGTTTTGCTCTTCATACAAAATGTGAAATCTTAACCAACAATGAAACTTTACTAGTAATAATTCCCCTTATCATTCCTAACATGTATCAACATAGTTTGCATGCAAGAAAACAATGCATTATGCTAAACCCAGTAAACCAGTTTTAGTGTTTTAGAACTGGTGGACATTCTAAGCAAAAATTGATTTAATATTTATTTAAATATTGCAACTTTTAGCTACGATTTTGAAAAACATAATTAAAAGTTTTTTAATATAACATAGAGAGATATAAGTTGTTAATCTCATAAACGTTCTCTAATGCAGTTCAGCATTAGGTTAGAGAATATAAAGGTTTTTTATAATGCAGTTTAACATTCGGTAAAAGAAAACAGGTTTTCTCTTACGCAAATTAGCATATGCGGTTTAGCATAAGGTTTAGAGAAATCGAGACCTACAAACTAAAGATGATACATATTAGATCATAAAAGTTTCATCCTAGTTTGCTACACTCCGTTTTCCCATTCATATTAGTAAGGTATTAGATATGTGTGATTATATTAGACCCGTGTTATCTGTGACACGTGTTTTGTAACAATCCATACTACCCACCCACAGATATTGTTTGCTTTGGGCTGCCCCTAGGGTCAAACCCCTCACGGTTTTGTTCTTCCCACCCTTGGAAAAGCGCATCTTAGGGGGAGAGGTATCAATATCCTTATAAGGCATACTTCGTTCTTCTCTCCAACCGATGTAGGATCTCACACTCTCCACCCCCTTAGGGCCCAACATAGCTGGTATAGCGGTTCAAGTACCGGCTCAGATACCATTTGTAACAGTCCATACCACCCACTCACAGATATTATCGATACTTGTATCATTTGAAAATTTTATTGTTGAGGTATTGTCATCTCGTCGAGTTACTGTTAAATTTGGAGAATTTGGCCAACTTATGTGTTCTTGATATCACGAAGACTTTCTTGCAAAAAATGCCACCACAGATGGGTAAACTAAAGAAGCTACAAAAGTTGATGTTGGAGATGGGTCCCTCTCACATGGAGTGTGTGAAGTCGGTGCCGCAATCGCAATTGTTGAAAAGAGCCATGCAGTATTTGTTGAACAGAACAATATGCAGTCTTTGTTGAAAAGAAGAAGAAGGAAAAAAAAAAAAGGGAAGGTAGCTGTCTTCATGCGGTGGAGTGCCTATATAAGGCACTCCCCACTTCATACAATAATCACACAAAAAACAGAGAGAAAACCATAGCAAATCAAATGCTCTGAAGTTAGGAAGAATTTTCCTAAAGGGTTAGTGAGTGACAAAATAGTGAGTTTAGTATTTTTATGTTGGGAAACACCTTGTGAGCCACAATTTTTGTTTTATCTCTATATACCTACTGTTTGTAATAGTGGAAGAAATATTCTGAGTTTTGTCCGTGGACGTAGCCCAAAGTTAAGAGTGAATCACGTTAAATATTCTATGTCTATTTTGCTCATTTTATTTTTCCTTTTCACAAAATGCACCCGCTACGCCTAACAAGTGGTATCAGAGCTATGTTTTCATTGGACGTATTTTTTGAAAAGAAGCACGTCACGGGGAAGAGAAAATTTCAACGATTTTTTTGCTGTGATTTGTTCAAAAAGTTGACATAAAACGGCAAAGGTGATGAATAGTACTTTTACGTTGTTTTAATTAATTTACAAGGTGATGCACTGTGTAGCAATAGTAACTGGGTCATGCGGTACTATTTGCGATACTATTCACAAGTTACTATTTACCGAGTCCTGCGGTACTATTCCAGTAGGGTCCGATGATACTATTCCAGTGGCACTATTCATAAGTTACTATTTACTGGGTCCCGCAATTCCTATTCTAGTAGGGTCCGACAACACTATTCTGATTCAGTGGTGAAAATTTTAAAAATATCTTTTCTGCCAAATTTTGGCATCCTGGTTCCATATTTGAGGTCGGTTTTCTCAAATTTGGCTTAATTTGGCAAATGGAGGTGAAGACAAGCAAAATGAGTAATTTAAACGGTATGAACTATCGTATATGGCTAACCAAGATGAAAGATCTCTTGATGATTGTAAAGATGCATTTGCTGGTATTTTCAACAACTAAACTGGAGGAGATGCCCAACGAAGAATGGGAGTTTGAGCATGAACGAGCGTGTGGTTATATTCGACAGTTTGTCGATGATAATGTATACAATCACATTTGTAACGAGACTCTTGCAAGAACGTTATGGAATAAGCTGAAGCAATTGTATGCTTCAAAGACTGGCAACAACAAATTGTTTTATCTGACAAAATTGATACAGGTAAAATACCAGGAGGGTACTTCTGTAGCGGATCATTTAAACAATATGGAAGGGATGATTGATCAGTTATCAAAGATGGGCATGACGAGGTGATTGCTCTAATGGTGCTAGCTTCATTACCAGAGTCTTGGGAGACTTTGAAGGTGTCTTTGACAAATACTGCACCAAATGACGTATTAAATATAGAGTCTGTTAAAAGCAGTATACTAAATGAAGAGATGAGACGTAAATCACCGTCTGCAGCCTCTTCATCACATTCAGATATTCTGCTTACAGAAAATAGAGGAAGAAGTCAATCCAAAGGTCCAAAGTCCAAAGACAAAAGCAGAGGAAAGTCAAAGTCAAACATATATGCAAATGTGAAATGTCATTACTGTAAGAAGAAGGGCCACATCATGAAATTTTGCCGAAAGTTGAAGAAGGAAAAAGGCAAAGATGTGAAGACAGACGAAAGCAATGATGATGAACAAGGTAACATTGTTGATGTATTCAACCTTGTTATTGATACAGAGATAGTCAGCCTGGTGTCGCAAGAAATAAGTTGGATAGTTGACAGTGGAGCTACTGTTCATGTTACATCTCACAGACAATTTTTCTCATCCTACACACCTAGGAATTATGGAGTTGTTAAGATGGCAAACGGAAATCTGTCAAATGTTGTTGACAAAGGAGATGTTTCTTTAGAGACAGCGAATGGTTCAAGACTATTGCTGAAAGATGTCAGGTACATTCCTGATATGCATCTGAATTTGATTTCTGTAAACAGGCTAGATGATGAAGGTTTCCGAAATACCTTTGGAAACGGAAAATGGAAGCTTATTAAGGGCTTCTTAGTAGTGGCCAGAGGTCAGAAGCACTTAAGACTATAGATGATGCAGGCAAAGCTCTATAGTGATGTTGTCAATACAGTGGAGAATGATAATACAGTTGATTTCTGGCATAAAAGACTAGGCCACATTGGTGAGAAAGGAATGACTCAAGTTGTAAAAAGGAATATGCTGTCTGGTCTAAACCAAATACGTCAGAATAAATGTGCAGATTGTCTAGCAGAGAAACAAAACAGGGTTTCTTTCCAGAGTTCTCCTCCTCCTCCATCTAGAATGAAGAATGTTCTAGATCTGATTCACTCAGATTTGTGTGGATCATTGCCAAAGTCACTCAGTAACACACAGTACTTTGTGACTTTTATTGATGATCATTTCAGGAAAACGTGGGCCTATACTCTGAAGACTAAAGATCAAGTGCTAAATGTGTTCAAACAATTTCACGCCTCAGTTGAGAGACAAACTGGGAAGAAGCTGAAATGCATTCGGACAGACAATGGTGGAGAGTACATCAGATTATTTGATGCTTACTATAAGGAGCATGGTATTCGATATCAAATGACACCACCAAAAATACCGCAATTGAATGGCGTAGCTGAGAGGATGAACATGACTTTGATGGAAAGAGTCAGATGTTTACTTTCACATTCAAAGTTGCGTAAGGCATTTTGGGTGAAGCTTTACTTGCAGCTGTGTATGCATTAAATCCCTCTCCAGTATGAAGTTCCAGAAAATGTATGGTCAGGAAAGGATGTTTCCTATGATCATTTGTGAGTCTTTGGTTGCAAGGCTTTTGTCCACATTCCTAAAGATGAAAGGAAAAAGCTTAATGTCAAGATACGACAGTGTGTATTCATTGACTATGGTCAAGATCAATTTGGCTCTAGCTTTTATGATCCGGTGCAGAAAAGACTTATCAGGAGTTGTGATGCTATGTTTGTTGAAGATCAAACTATTGAAGATATCAACCAGGAGGAGAAGGAAGTTCCAAGCCCCGATGATGACTCAACAAGCTTCCGATTGAATCCTCCAACAGTAGTGCCTAGACAAGTTAGAGATGAAGTGCCGAATGATCAGCTAGAAGCTGATAATGCAGATGCTCCCAATGAATTTGAACCAGAGGATGATGATGGTGTTCACATTCAACCACCAGCACCTGAAGATTCTCCAGTCCTAGTACATAGATCTAGTAGAAGTAGACAACCATCTACTAGATATCCAGTTGATCAGTATGTAATGCTAACTGACAGGGGAGAACTAGAAAGCTTTGATGAAGCAATGAATGATAATCATAAGAAGAAATGGAAAAAATCCATGCAAGACGAAATGAAATCCTTGCATAAGAATAAAACATTCGAGCTGGTGAAGTTGCCAGAAGGAAAAAAAAGCATTGAAGAATAAATAGGTGTTTAGGATTAAGCATGAAGAACACAACGACCATCCTCGATTCAAAGCAAGATTAGTGGTCAAAGGATTCAGCCAAAAGAAGGGTATTGACTTTGACGAGATATTTTCACCAGTGGTGAAAATGACATCCATACGTACAGTGCTAGGGCTAGCCGCAAGTTTTAATCTGGAGGTTGAACAAATGGATGTCAAAACTGCATTCCTACATGGGAATTTGGAAGAAAAGATATACATGCAGCAGCCAGAAGGTTTCGTGAACAAAGGGAAAGAAGACTATATTTGTAGACTGAAGAAGAGTCTATATGGTCTAAAACAGGCACCAAGACAATGTTATAAGAAGTTCGAGTCTATTATGAGAGAGCAAGGCTACAAGAAGACTACTTCAGATTACTATGTATTTGTGAAGAACTTCTCTGATGATGATTTCATTATTTTATTGCTCTATGTGGATAATATGTTGATTGTTGGTAAGAATGTTTCTAGAATCAACAATTTGAAGAAACAACTAGATAAGTCTTTTGCCATAAAAGACTTGGGATCAACAAAGCAGATTCTCGGCATGCAAATTATCAAAGATAGAAGCGCAAAGAAACTATGGTTGTCACAAGAGAAGTACATTGATAAAATACTTCAGAGATTCAAACTGGACAAGGCTAAAGCGGTTAGTTGTCCTCTTGTTAATCACTTTAAATTGAGTTCCAGAGAGTGCCCTTCTACAGATGAAGAGAAGGAAGAAATGTCCAGAATTCCATATGCTTCAGCAGTTGGAAGTTTGATGTATGTCATGGTTTATACACGGCTAGATATTGCTCACGCAGTTGGAAGTTTGATGTATGCCATGGTTTCCTTTCAAATCCTGGAAATGAACAATGGGATGCAGTCAAGTGGATTCTCAGGTATCTTCGAGGGTCGTCCAAAATATGCTTATGTTTGGAAGAGTAGAACATGTGTTAGATAGTTACACGGATGCAGATATGGCTGGAGATATTGACTCAAGAAAGTCTACATCAAGTTACTTGATTACCTTTGTAGGGGAAGCTGTAACATGGCAGTCAAAGTTATAAAAGTGTGTTGTACTTTCTACAACCGAAGCATAGTTTATTGCGGCAACAGAAGCCTGTAGGAGTTGCTATGGATGAAGAAGTTCTTTAATGAACTTGGTATCAAGCAAAAACAGTATCAGCTATTTTGTGACAGTCAGAGCGCTATTCACGTTGGTAAGAATGCCTCGTTTCACTAACGATCAAAACACATTGATGTGAGATATCACTAGATCAGAGATGTGATGGAGACGAAACAATTACAGTTAGAAAAGATCCATACTGATGAAAATGGATCAGACATGTTAACTAAGATTCTACCAAAAGGAAAGTTCGAGTACTATTGATCAGTAGCAGGCTTAATAGAGCCCTCCATGTAATCGGGAGGGGGAGATTTGTTGGAGATGGGTCCTGGAGGGACTTGCAATTGTTGAAAAGAGCCATGCAGTATTTGTTGAACAGAACAACATGCAGTCTTTGTTGAAAAGAAGAAGGGGAGAAAAAAAAGGGAAGAGACAGCTGCAAGGCAGCTGTCTTCATGCGGTGGAGTGCCTATATAAGGCACTCCCCACTTCATACAATAAACACAGAAAAAACAGAGAGAAAACTAGAGCAAATCAAATGTTCTAAAGTTAGGAAGAATTTTCCTAAAAGATTGGTGAGTGACAAAATAGTGAGGTTAGTATTTTTAGGTTGGGAAACACCTTATGAGTCACTATTTTGATTTTATCTCTGTATACCTACTGTTTGTAATAGTGGAAGAAATATTCTGAGTTTTGTCTGTAGACGTAGCCCAAAGTTAACGGTGAGCCACGTTAAATATTCTTTGTCTATTTTGCTCATTTTATTTTTCTTTTCACAAAATACACCCGCTGCGCCCAACAGTTGAGTGATTTCGTGATTGGAGAAAAAAGTGAGTCTAGTATTCAAGAATTGGAAAACCTTCAGAACTAAGAAGACGTCTTGTTATTAAGAATCTTCAAAATGTCATGGATGTAGGAGAAGCTTTAAGTGCTAACTTCAAAGGGAAAACGCATCTTAAGGAGTTGAAATTGGTTTGAAAGGGTGATGCTGATAATCCACGGCATACTATAAGTCTACTGGAGCAATTGAAACCTCATGAAAATGTGGAAACTTTCACAATTATTAATCTTGATCGATTAATAAAAGATATGGTACCAAGAACCTTAAAAAAATAAGAATAAAAACCTGAAGACAAAGAAACAAGGAGAATTAAGGCTTTGGAAAATGAAAGCTCGAGCTTTTAGCCATGGAGGTTTTGGTGTGGTGCGTGAAACAGAGAGGAAGGATCTAAGCAGCGAAGACTCTGCTCTTGTTCTTCATCTGTTGGAGTCGATTGCTCGATAAACGGCGTGTCGTTTTGGTGGTGTAAGCCCAAAACTAAAAGGATTTGCCATTTGGCTTAGCTGTTTCCAACTTGGATTCTATTCATGAATTAAAATAAATGTAAAAAATATCCAATAATTTTATTTATTTATAATATTGAATTTTTTATATTTAAAAATTTGTAAATAATACTTTTGAAAAAAGAATAAATTAAGAAAATTAAATGAATTAATAAGATAAAAAGACTTATGTATATAATATGTATCAGATTTATTTTAAGATGAATTTATATTTTAAAACTCAAATCTCATATTTAAAACTCAAATCACATATTTAAAATTATTTATAAATAATTGTATGATTTTATTTTAATATATTTTAATATATTAAAAATTAATTTTAAAATTTTAAATAATTTTCTTGATGGATTAATTATTTAAAATTAAATTATAAATTTGTTTTAGTTTGTAGTAATAATTATATATGCTTCTATTCATTATAAGAAAAAGTTTGGGAAAAATATATTAAATCATTTATTTGATTTGTTATTTATTAAGTACTTGTTGAATAAACCATTAGGTGTATTCAACATTTTGTTAATAATGTTAATATTAGTAATGGGTTGAGTCAAGTTTTTTAATTTAAACTTTAGCTTAAAGGTAAGTTGAATTTACAAAAGGACGTTGCTTTGTTTTTATTAATTTGAGTGGTGTCAAGCTGTTTAAGTTTGATTTGGTGTTTAATTAATTTAAATTTAACTTATTAATTTCAAATCAATAAAAATATAACTTTTAAATTAGGTGATTTGGATAAATCATTTGAGAAAGTAATAATTTAAATTCAAAAAACAAATTCTTTACATTTTTTAATTTTTAGAAAAATTATTTCTTTTAAATTTCAATAATAAAATATGAAAAAAAGTGGTATGTATATCATACGTAAATTAATAAAATATTAATAAGATAGTAACTTAACTTAATTCTTAAAATTAACTTAAACTTAAAATAAATAATTTAAAATAATTATAATAAATTATTAGTTCGAGTCAAGATTAATTAGTTCAATTTAAAATTAAGAGATTGATTATGTAATTATGTAAATGATATTTTATCAGTTCACGTATAATTTCATTTTGTGTGTATTGTATGTCATAAAAGAGAGTATCGTAACTTTTACCTTATAAATGAAATACGTTGTGGACCAGACTGTAACTCAGACCTTTTACCTATTTCTAAAGTTATACAAATATATGATTAGGCTTGGCAAATATATGATTGCTTGACCCAAAACTCAAACTAAAAGAAATTGACGTTATTTTATATAAAAATGTTATTTTTAATTTTAAAATACAAATAGGTTAAGACAATCAAAGCCTGATAGAATTCAAGCTCGTGACATATATCTTAAACTTGAGTCAAAATTTATACATTGAGTTCAGGCTTAGGTAATCCGGCCTAGTCTAGCCCATTCTAATCCCTATATATAATTTCTAGATTTATTCGTGCGGCACTTGGTATATAGTGTCTAGATTAATTGTTACTGCAAAACTTTTTCTTCTCTTAACTTGCATCCTCAAGAACAAGATCATTCAATCAATGCACAGTTCCGATCTTTAATTCAAGTCAAACACATCTCAAAGCACCTTCATCTTCATTCTTCATCTTCATCCAGGTTTCCAAATTTCCAAGAAAATGGCCATTGAGAACCTGGAAAACATCTCAGAGAGCACCAAAGTGAAAATTGGTATGATAGTAACAAGAACACCTAGTTATACAAACCTAAAGATGAAGTTAATAATGGAGGTTCATTCCTTGATTCAATTAACTGATTTGACTAGAGGATAATATTAGTTATTTATTAAAAATATTTAGTAAATTTAATTGTTTAATATTAGTTATTTAAATGAATTATGAAGGCATGAATTAAAAAAAAGAATTTATAAGGTCATTATTAAATATTTAATTTTATAAAAATTAAGTTTTTAACTCTAATAAAAATCATAGAACATTCTTAAAAATTTTGTTACCATAACATATTTTTTATTTTATAACCAGATAACTTATTTCATTAATAAAAAAATTTGTCATAAAAACCTTACTTCATTGTAAAAAAATTTGTCACTATAAAATACATACATAATTTTTAATTTAAATTATCTATAGTGATGCATAATTATCATAATTCAAAAATTATGAAATGAAAGTATTATTGATTTTTTACCTATTAATTTTTGGCTGAATATAAAAATGCTTCTCTTATGAAGTTTTTCTAAAATCAGCTTCTTAGCATTAAATAAGTCAACAAATCAGTCATTAACAGAACACATTCATTAGTTTTTTAAGATGGTCAAACTGTTAACTTGTGTCAATTAGGTAAAAATAGCTGATAAATTATTTGCCAAACGAGCTCATAAGTTGCTGGTTTATTTGATGATGTAAAGATTAACAACTTCCCAAAAAATAAATAAAGAAATAAAGAAACAAAACATGTGAACATTTGTCTTAGTTAGATTCCATTTATCTTATTCGCCAAATTCCTACGTCATCTATGAAGCTAACATGCTACAGAGAAATGTCTTATCACTATATCAAAAGCTAGCTTTGCCTCATTTTTATGTAAATCTTTGTTAGTATATTAGCAATTCCTAAATTATGTAGACTTTGGGAAGCTATTTGGTCTCCGAAGTAGTGCCATGAACACCTAACCATTATTGATATCAAATTTAATATTGGGTATCATTTTTTGTAACTTTTAAATTTATATAATTATTTTAAAATTGTCTTTTAATATATTATACTCTATAAAATTTCTCTCCTGTAAATTAAAATATATTCGTTAACAAAAAATAATAATTACAAAAGTCAAAAATCAAAAGTGAACGAATTCTACTACACAAAACTTCTTGCTTTATAAGGATCAAGAGAGGGACATTAATTATATGCAATCTTTTTTTTTATTTTTACAAAAAATTACAATTGAATTAAAAGTAATAAAGACACTATTAAAAATTATTATAATAATTCTTAATTTTAACAATAAAAACAATATTATCAAAATTATTACTATAAATTAAAAAGATAGATGACTGTTGTCATCTTAATTATATTTTATAAATTAATATATTAAAGTTTATTAAATAATTTAAAATTTAAGATATATAATTTATTTTAAATTTAACAAAATTTTAAAAATATATATAAATAATGAAAAGAAACTCATATCTATAAAAACAGGATTGAGAGAGTAGGCCTGCGTTGGGGAGATTTTAAGAATTGTTTTCTCCCAAAACAGTACTCCAAACGGGACTAGTTGTTATATTAAAAAGATTAAAGTTGTATCACTAAAATGATTTTTAGGTTATACTTAAATAAAGAGATTTTATGTATATAAATAGACGGTAATTTAATTTTTATTTATGAATTCATTAAATAAATTACTTAAATTTTATTTAATATATACTTAAAAATAATAATTGTAATTTTTGGTCATAATTAAAACAATTCTAAGGACTAAATTGAAATTAAAAAGAGGATGTGTGTAGTGATTTTAGTAGAATTTGGTGATTAATATGCAAGTATCATTTCACTCTTGGTGAGTACAACTAGTAGGAAACAGTCAATGGCAGAAACAAGGCCGTGCATGCCGAACATAATATAAATATAGGTTTTTTCTAACACCAACACCTAAAGCTTTCGTATTGCTAAATTCACTGTTTTTAATTATAAACTTTTATACATACATTGTACTTGATAATTCTTTGCAAAACTGACTCAACTGAATGCGAGTTGGTTTAAAGAAACCAGCTCTGCTGGAGATCCCTTTTCTCTTTTCTTTCTTTCCTTCTTTACGTTTCTTCTGTCCTTTCAAAAGCATCTGAACCTGCAAAGTTGTGGGCCTACTAGCTTTGAAATTTGCAGGTCAAGTTGCACGTGGTTGGAAATTTGGATGAGATTGCTGGAAAAATTGGAGAGCTGGAACCTGACCTAGACTGAAATTCCAGGCCACATTGCAATAAAAAATGAGTCTTATATTAATTTCACTGCTACAATCCCAAGTCACGGTCAAGTTGGTGCCACGTTTTTCAAGGGAGGAAATTTCCTCGAAGGATACTCGTAAGGCAACTTAAGGATGTATTATATATCAACCATACAATAATTCCACCTTACTAAACACAATTATCGAACCTGCAGACGTAATAATCTTATGTAAGCTTATTATATTATAGTGAAAGTTGATTAATTTAAGTAAGAGTCCTGGAGATGTAAACTGTGCATGCTAAACTACGTTAACAAATATCATGTGTTCGATTTATTTGCTGCGTATTAAGTTTTTCTAATTAAGACTAAATTTTGAAAAAATTGTAGTTACTAATTCATTTACTTTCAAATAAGCAATCGTCAGTTTTAATGTAAAGTAATTGCGATAAAACAAGAATTTTATAAAACTTTGACCTTCAGTTTTTTAATTCCAATTTGGTTAACAACTTCCGGAGTTAAATGAGCATGAACATAATGTGGTAGGAGTGGTATGTGGTAATAATGTGGAAGGTCAAGGTCAATTCGGGAAGATGAAGGAGTATTTTTTGAGTTCTGAGCCCTAGTATGAGAGAGAAGAAAAAGAAGGAAGCAATTGGCAGGGAAAGTGGGAAAATTTTAGGGGCATTAGAGCAAAACAGTTGGATTAATTATGTTACGAAATTACCCTCAATTGACTACGGCTTATCTTCCTCTTGTGTACTTTGGCTGATGGGGTTTTGGGTAATAGTGCAAACGTGTACATCAGAGTTTGAATTACTGCCGTTACGAAATTACTATAATATCCTTGATTTTGTTGTTAGTCTTCATAGTTGATTCGAATCAGAAGATAGTTTTAACTAGTGTATCAAAATTTTAAGGAAATAATATTTTTATAAAAATAATATTAACATTGCAATTTCTGGTTTTCAACTTCAAGAGAACAACGATGGTGGAGAGCAGTAGGCGTCAGGCGCGGTGGGAAGGGCAGCAGGCAAAGAGGAGGCGCGGTGGAGAGCAGGTCTGGTGGGGACTGGGGAGAGCAGGCACTGTGGGAGAGGAGCAAGTGCTGTGGGGAGAGCTGCGGGTGGTACAAAACTCGTTACTTTGACTGTGGGGTAGGTTAATTTTTATTTGTTTTCAATATTTTAAAAAACTTACATATTTCATTAAAAATTATTTAATTATTTGTTATATATATATATATTAATTTTTATTTGTGGACCCCTTAATCATGGACAATATGAAATAATCACATAAAAGTTATAGGTAAATACTATTCATAACAAAAAAACATTTCAAATTTTATTGCTTTTGAGTTATTAATGCATTCCGAATTGATTATACCTTCCTAAATTCTTAAATTTAAATAAATCACTTAATTAATCAATAATATAGAATTCAATAATTAACTCGATTCAATTGATGCTTATATATTTCAATATATTTTTATTCTAAACCAATTATTCTTTTTAAAAATTGAAACAAATTGTAATCTTTTTTATTGACTACTTAATTTTTAATCTCCCAAATTAAAAAGATATTTGTGAATTTGTCACTTATTGCTTCACTTAAGAAATAACATATTAAAAAACATCTAATATTTTGGGATCTTTTTAATTTATTGACAAAGTTTCTAAAATTTTTAATTTAGCGACTAAAATTTTAAATTTTGTGAAAATCATATTAAAATGTTATTTTTGATGGTATGATCAATAGATAGACATCTGGGGATGAAAATGGGTCGGTCCATATGTCAGTTTCGTTAATATTTTAACATTAAAAGTATAGAACGTCTTATTTAATTGAGTTTAGACCTGGATTGCCCAAGCTTAAGTCTACCTAAGGCCTATCTCTTTTAAATAAATCGATATCGTTTTGTTTAAAAAAGTTGAACATTGAATTAGTTTCCTAACCTTTAAGGCATCAACAAGAAAATAAGCATACGATCATGACCTCACCTTTAAGGCAGTCTAACGAACACGTTCATTTAAGTCTAGGCATCTGCACATTATATTATCCCAGTACAACTGAACTATACCTTCACAGATGTTAGTATCACCAGCACCTGCGGCAACAGGTACACTGTTACCTTCCTCTACAGAATCGTGAATAACATTATTACTAGCCTTTTCCGCTCCCATCTGACCATCCCCATCAAGCAGATACTCGTGCATATTTTGCAATGCTTGGACCTGATCAGATGTGACTTTAGCAAATGGTGAAAACCGACAACAGAAGTAGGGAAAAGTGGAGCACCTTTTACCTTCAAACGAACATCAGAGCCAGAAGATAAGGTTGCCCCAAGATTTTACCGATGTCCTTTCCCAGCATGTACTTAGGCCTAGCAATTAGAGTAAAGCTAATTGTTGGAATTATGACCATGGCCAATCGTTATATAATAAATTGAACACTTAGTTTTATGATTATTAACTTCATTTAATAACATGACAAATATTTTTATCATTTTATGTTTATTGCTTTTATTCTAATATGATGAGGTCTTGATTAAATTTATACACTTGTCATCATAATGAAAATTATAATAATAAGAGTCAAGTCCTTATGATTTAATCTAAAAATGTTCTTAATCATAAGATCATCAGATAAGAATTTTAATGATCCGGTTAGATCAATATATATGTAATAGTATCTATTAGATGGATATTAGTAGATCTCATTTACTAAGTTACATATATGGATGATGCATATGGAGATATAATCATTGAATTGACTAAAATGAGAATTCCCAATGGTTAATATTACCTATGAACTGTCAAGTTGGATATTTTCGTAAGGATTTAAAGGTATATTTTTTTTCTTTGATATGAGATCATCATAGTAATCAATAGGTCATTTAACATGATTTGATGTTGAACACTTAGTATGTAAAAATGCTAGTTGAATAATCATTGGATATAATTAAGTACTTAGCTAATTGGTGGTGAGTCAAGATGGGATATATCGATTCTAGGTATTGAGTTTGAGCTATATTTTATTATTAATCTTAATGATTGTTTCAAGACCTTGGCTAGGGCGATTGAATAAATGAAGAATAGTGGTTTCTTAAGTCATTCACCAATCATTAATTGTTAACATGTAACATAGCTGGTTATCTAATAAGGTTTGACAGTTAAACCATATCTTAGGATAATCCAGAGTTGTAATGATGGAAGGTAATTATACATTGTCCTTAACTATGTTCCATAATTGTAAGGTTATTACTTCACAATATTCGGTCATTAAGAAGTATTGTTAGACGTCAACCTTGATTAGTAATTAATTATATTAATTACTACCGGCTTAGTGATGATTCTATGTGGTCACACACTTACGATTGTAATACTTCTCATTTATAATTATTTAATTTATTATAAGATAATTTATTAAATAATCTATATGACACATTATTATATTTTTTGTTAGTTCAGAAAATATAATTAATATTGAAAATTTTCTAGTACAAAATAAATGAATAAAATTAAATAATTTATTTTATTTCATTCTGAAAAAAGAGAAACGTTGTAACCATACAACGAATAGGTATGTCGTTTATCGGTTTATGAATGCAACTTTTCATGTAAATGTTGTAATGGTTACAAAGTGTTACGTTGGTTTTCATAAGGATATGCATAAAGGACATAAATCACTACAAGAAAATAGCACATGTTTAAAAAAATGTCACAAAATCTCAAAAAATGTCATAGAATACAATTTGCAACGTTTTAAAAAACGTCACAAAGAATATCGCCAAATGTGATGTAGACAAAAGGTTTCTGCGATGTCTCACATAAAACATCACGAAAAAGACGGACATTTCGCAACGTTTTAATTAACATCATTGAAAGCTTGGTCTTTCTGCGATATTTTTTGAAAACGTTACGGAAAGTCACATTTCGCGACGTTTTCAAAACATCGTGAAATGTTGCTTTTTGTGACGTTTATTAAAAAAAAACATCGCAGAATGTTGCTTTCTGTGACGTTTATACAAAAGTGTCGTAGGTAGTTGAATTTCGCAACGTTTCTAAAAACGTCGTAATTTTTGTTTAATTATTATTTTTTCATTTTTTGACAATCATTTTAATTTAATAATTTTTTAATTTTAAAAAATATTTTTTAAAATACTAAAATATTAAAATCTTATTTATGTTTGCTTTCTTGGGCAGTTTCTTCTCGGCCTTTGGCTTCTTCTCCGCCGGAGCTTTCTCAGCCCCCGTCTTCTCCTCCTCCTCTGGCTTCTTTTCCGCTGGTTTCTTCTCTGCCTTAGGCGCCATTTGATTCTAGAGCAGGAGTCTTAAGGCTGATTGTGATTTGGGCTGCTGTGTGTTAGAATTTTGGTTGATGAACTACCGAGTATACAACAAACTTTTTGTTTTGGAAGACTCTGCATAATTATGGTTTAATGAGTCTGCATATATAAGGGAGTGTTCTTTTATTTCTTGTAATTCTTGATGTAATCACTTAAGATAATTTGTTATCTTTGTTATTATTCATTGCTTCAAAATCCTCCGTTGCGATTAGCATGAGAATGTCATGCTATTAGGTGTGAGATAACTTTCAAGAGTACAAGTACGAGTGCATAGCGTCAAGAAGTGAGTGATATTGGCTCTATAATAACCTTGTATAAGCCTATTGTACTATAGTAAAAATTGATTAATTTGAGTAAGGACTCTGCAGACGTAAGCTGTGCATACTGAACTATGTTAACAAATTTCATGTGTTGATTTATTTGTTGCATATTAAGTTTTTTTACTTATGATTAAATTTTGGAAAATTGTTGCTGCTAATCCGATTACTTTTAGATAAGCAATCGTCAGTTTTAATTTGAAGTAACTGCGACAAAACAAGAAATTTGTGAAACTTTGACCTTCGGTTTTTCACTTCCGATATGTTGTTGGAATAAGAAACATTTACTTTGCTTTGTTACGATTAATATTTTATAAATAATGGATTGATTTGTTTATGTATTTATAAACAGAGAAGATGGTAATAAGAAGTTGTATGTCCCAGTGGAACAAGATTGGAATCACTGAGTGAAGATAAAATCCCAAATCCCTATTTTAGTGCTTATTAATTATTATGTTGACATAATACATCATTAATTGTTGTCATTACATTTGATCCCAATCGATTGGTCAATTGCACCAAGACTTAGGCCAAAAAACGTGTTCCAAATTGTCGGCCACCTTCTTCAATGGAGGATGTTTTATATGAGAAAAGAAGGAAAAAGAAAAAAGCTTATATAGCCTTTACTTTATGAAGCTCCTTGAAAGGCAGTTTTGACTTTTGAGTGTACATTAGGTATCCATCAATCAATCACACAACATTACCAAATTACTTATACTAATCACGAACATACAACGATCAAAAGTGAACCTACAGCTATGGAATTTCATCAACCCATCAGTCCTTCATGCATATCTCTTACAGTTCTCATACAAAGATATATATATTAAGTTGCGGTGATCGATATACACACGTTCCCAGGTATAATTGTCTACTGCAGCAATGCCCATCTCAGAACTGCCACTATAACCAGCAAAAGCGGGATGAAGACTGAAACATAGAGTGCACCCTTCCTCTTAATGCTCTGTTCAATACTTTGTTTACTTATGGTCTGTTCAACACTTTACACGTTGACGGCCACCTTTTTCAGTGGAGGATACTTTCTATGAGAAAAGAAGGAAAAAAGAAAAAGCAAATTTTATAGCCTTTACTTTAGGAAGCTACTTGGAAGGCAACTTTGAGTATACATTATGTATCTGTCAATTAATCATATTGCTAATGATAAATATATAACTAATCAACTTATTAACTAAAGGGTGAAATATATAATAATCTGTCGTTATCAAATTATTCAAGTTGATATTACCTTTTTCTATTATTCCAACTTCATCTAATAGAACTCTTAATTTCATTAAAATTTATTTAATTATTTGTTTACATATATAGATATATATTAATCTTTATTTGTGGACCCTTGATGATGGACAATATGAAAGCCTCACGTAAAGTCGAATGAATCATTTGGAGGGGGAATTTTGTTTCGTATTTTAAGTTTTAACCATTTACTAGCTATGTTTTGAAAATCGGATCGGACCGGCCGGTTCGATTGGTGACCGGTCAGCTATCTGATCCGGTTCACCCTTAAAAACCAGTTCTTAATTAAACCAGTGTGAATCGGTCAAAATCGGTCAATTGACCGGTCGAACCGGTCCGGTCTGACCACTGGTTCAATAAAATTTTTATTTTTTAAATTTTTTTGGTATTTTTTTAAATATTATTAATATGATATATAATTAAATATAATTATTGCATAATTATAACGTCACATCAGTTCGACCGGTGGTTGAACCGGTCGAACCGGTCAAACCAGTGATCAGTAAAACCTTCGGTTCAATGACCGGTCCAAATTTCAAAACACTGTTTACTAGGGTAAAGGGGCTAAATGGTCATTGCCTCGAGAAAGCGATTGACAAGCCAACGTGGCAAGACAAATCCCAAGAGGGGGCAAAATAGGCTAATCGGCATTAAGAATCGACACGTGTCCTTTTCAATCCAAAAGCCCGACAACGACAAGCTTTGAAGATAGCTAAATAGGGGGATCCTCTGGCCCCTTCCCCTGGCCCTATTCTGGCCCCCTTCCATCTGAGCCATCCACTCATGTGGGACCACATGAGTGGATGGCTCAGATGGAAGGGGGC
>JAOTAX010116953.1:8067-23765 GCA_025629825.1 Erythroxylum guanchezii | reverse complement strand
TTTATGGGACAAGAGAAATTGAACTAAATTAATGGTATATAAATCAATTAAATGGAGAAGGTGAAAACGTGTCCAAGCGAAAACGTGTGAGAGAAACGACCAAGCCTCGAAGTCCAAAGTCTTCTCTCGAAAATCAAACCTAACAAAATCTATGCTACTGTATCTCTCTCTTACAATTACAAATCCCTTTTCCCATATTATTCTAATTATTTTACATCATAGTTATTTAACATATTGAATCCTTGATCTTAGCCTCCGAGTTTTTGACCATTACACCAAGAAAATGATTGTTTAGAGAAAACAGTGGTCCTACAAACCAACCGCTCCAAGCATATTCAAAGCCCTCAATGCCGATTGCTCTTTCTCTGCATACCCCATGGATGAAACCTTGAAAAAACCTCCACTCGCCATTCCCAAAACATCCCTTTTTCTGGTTTGTTTTGGATTTTCCGGGAAAAAAACCACCAAGTCCAAACCTGTCCAAACTGATATTATCAAGACGACCAAGAAGAAAAAACGACCATGGCTGTTTCTGTCGAGGTTTGGCTGCGAAAGAACTGTTCCGGTCGTTGAATCTACCGTGTCCGAAAAGAAGAAGATACATGACAAGAGAACCTACTCAACGAGAAGGGCAAAGTTGGAGTGCAAATCCATTGACATACCTGCAAGTCCTACTGTATCTCACCAGATTCCACCGCGTCCACAGGAAATAAGTTCCTTAGAAGAACCGCCTAGCTTAAAACCTCGAGAGGTATGCAAAACAACTTCCTTACCTGCTCCATTATAGTCATAAAATCAATGTCCCGAATACCATATCGGATCGTAATGTATTGTATCGAACTAAAAATATTATTAACTATACGTTATTCGTAACTTTGATTATGATTTTTAGCGCTGTAAGCTAATTATTTAAGCTCTCATTATTACAGTAGTATTTTTGGTCTTCACTTAATTTCATTTGCAGACAGGACATGGCTCTATGTCTAACGAGAAAATCATCCCTGAACATGGGAAAAGTTTGGAACATGTAAGTTCTCCAATTGACACGAACAACAAACGAGTAGGATTCCGCCGGAGTGATGCTACAAAAACCAGGTCGACCCAACAGGATAACCAAAACTCGGGTCGACCCACTTCAGTGTCACGCTCAATCTCTTTTCCGAACCCGGTCTATAAAGAAAACCTTCCAGCACACAGTCGGGTCGCGGTGAAAAAGCCTCAAAAGGACAGTGGTGCCATGGCTAAAAGTTCTTCCGACCCCATGGTTGGTATGTCCATTATAACGGTCACATTACTGCTCATGTTACTATGTGGTCGAGTATGTGCGGTTCTTTGCACCTGTGCATGGTTTTATTTTGTTCCTCGTCTACGAACCGTGGTTGACCCTCTTGATTATGCTCGAAAAATCGGTTCGACCGAACCGGATTTGGATTCGGAGGAGCACAAGAAGAGGGTTGTTCTTGAAGGGCTTCTCGAAAGAAACCATAGGTCACCAACGTGAGCAGCGTGTATTTTTGATTATAGAAAAAAACAAAAAGAAAAAAGAAACAAAATTGGTTATGCAGACATGGATTGGTCCTTAGGTTTGACCGTGTCGTACGACGACATTAATAGCGTGGCATACATGTCGTTTCAATATATGAGCCTAGCTGGCATTTTGTGTAAATTATTTGTGAATTTATGTCTTTAATGTGAAAAAGAGTCAAATCTTCTAGAAGTCTGCCTCCGATTTATCAAGTTGTAGGGGATGTCACGTGATGTTGATGTCAGAGCAGGTGCATGAATCCCAATTGGATGTTACGGCCGATGATCCTACTTTTCCTATTTTCTATTAGATAATATATAATAAGACGGCGGACCCTTTTGGGTGACTGCTTCCTTCGATCACCACCTAACCGTTTGAAGAATATATGATTATATATATTGGTTTGCTTCTGATTTGTTTTATCTTTTTTTAATGACCAAGCTTATCCAAATTGGAAACTTTTACAAAAATCAGGTCAAAGGTGTAATCTAAATTTCAAAATTTTCATCATTATTAATATTTTAAAATATTTAAATTTAACTCTAACATTTGTAAAATATTTAAAATAAACCTTCAATAAACAAAAATTTAACAAAATTAAATTAAGTATCAAGTCATTGTTGAAGTGATATTTAAAAATTAGCATTTTATTTATTTACCAAGTCATTGTTGAAGTGATATTTAAAAATTAGCATTTTATTTATTTATTTATAAATATATAAAATTTATTTTCTTAAATCTATTAGTGAAGCTCACATAACATAATGTGACTTGCAATTAGCAATGGGATTTATTAAAAGATTTTTGAAAAATATATAAACAATTATCTTAATTTTAAATAGTTAAATTTTTGATTTACTATGGTCCATTTTGAAAATATTAAGATTAAATTTAAATACTTTGAAACGTTAAAATTTAAGTTATCTCGTAATATAAAATTTAGGTTTAAACTACATGTTTTTGTCAGTCATCTTAACTCAATTATTTAATAGCTTAAATAATTTCGCTTGTGTTGGTCAAATTATTAAATATATAAAGCAATTATATATTTAAAATATATTTTTTAATCATAGGACTTGAAATAAGCAAATGTGGATGACAATAAGCCTAGCTCTGATCCGAACCAAATCTTTTTGAAACTAAAACGCAAAACGACGTCATCTTTAGAATTCAATAGCTAATATTTTGCTCTCAACAGGTCTAAGGTTTGGTCAATCTGAGCCTAACCTATTGATTAAGGGTTGGACTGGATCAAATAAGCCATTGGTTTGGAAATCGGATCGGATCAATTAGTTTGACCGATTCGATCGATGACCAGTCGATTATTCGGTCCAATTCACTTCTAAAAATTGGTCCCTAATTGAACTAATGAGAACCGATCAAAACAGTTCAATTGACCGGTCGAACTGGTCCGGTTCGACCAATGGTTCAATTAATTTTTTATTTTTTATTTTTTTAATATTTTTTATATTATTTGATATATTTTTTATTTTTTTAATATTACTAATATTATATATAATTATTGCATAATTATAACGTCATACCGGTTCGACATCGATCGAATCGGTCAAACCGATGACCAATAAAACTTTCGGTTCAATTTTCGGTCCAAATTTTAAAACCTTAAAATAGGCCCCTTTTATCATCCCTACTAGCAAAGAATGAGTCAATTTGAGATAATAAAGAAGTTTAAATCTCTTACAAGCTTTAATGTGATAGACTTGCAGAGCAAGCGATGAAGAAACTACTTGGAAGTCACCACAGTCGATTCATACTAATAAATAAACTCCAGCACATTATATTAAGAAAATACGAGGGATTAGTAGCATTTAAAATATAGTTGAAGATATTTATTTTTCACTTGCGTCATGCATGTGATGTGAATGCTTAAATTATAAATGGGTTTGAAGATTTATGATCTAATGTCATCTTTTTCTTCATCTACATCAATGAATCAATCTAAAACATGAAGGTCGTTATTAATATCTTGTCACACGTGTGCCAGAAAAAACATTTATCTTCTAAATATTTATAATTATTTATAATTTCTTACTTGTTTTCGATTATATATTAACCAAATATAGGCATGTTTTATTTTAAAATAACTAAAACTTAATTATTTAAATTAAATCTGATCAAATTTGTAATTGAATTTAAATTTGAGTAATCAATAAAAAACTACCTAAATATTCGATGAGGGCATTTATATTACTAAAATAATATTATTTTGATATAATTAATCAAAACGACATTGTGTTTATACCATAATCATCTTTATATTAGAGGTTATAGACTTCAATTTGTTTAGAGTATGTAATTTGATTATGAATAATCGTGCATTCAAGAAGAAGTAGCAAATAATATAATTATAGTAATAAATATAGTCACGCTCAGTTCAATTTGATTTGAAATCACCTAGTTAAATTTAAGTTAATCAAGTTTTTAATTTGTATTTAATAGTTGAAGGCTCAAGTTTGGAGTTGTATTAACTTACAATATTCTTAGATCAACTAGTTAAATTTAAGTTAATCAAGTTTTTAATTTGTATTTAATAGTTGAAGGCTCAAGTTTGGAGTTGTATCAACTTAAAATATTCTTAAGTGCAATTGTTAGAAGGTAAAAACACATTAACCATGCTAATATTAATTAATTCAAATCTATAAATTAATGACGATTCGTTAATTTGCTAATTAAATTATCTAAAACGTGTGAATTGTGACTTTTTTACGTGGATTTAATATTTATTTGATTCAAATTTATCATTTGATTCTAATTTATTTAATATGCATTCAAGAAATAATAGCAAATATTATAATTATAAAATGAAAAATTCGTTTAAAAGGATTTCTTAATAATTAAATTTATTTATTTTATTTTTAAATTTTGCAAAAAATTTCACTAATAATTTTGATCGAATATTTTTTCATACAACTTGTACAAAAGCTACTTTTAAATACCAAATTGTTATTTTATTTTAAATTAAAAAATTAAATTTGTAGGGATGAGTCAAACTGAATACGAATGGGACAATTCACTTTATAACTAATATTGCCGCTGCAAGCGGTCTTATCAGGGACAGTTGCGGGAATTGGTGCGGGGGCTTTCTCCACAAAATTGGCTTAGCCTCGTCGATTGCTGTTGAGCTATGGGGCGTTTACTCTGGTCTCCATCTGACCTGGACGATGAGTTTTCGATGAGTGTTTGTCGAAGTTGATTCCTTGGAGGTGATCAATACCATCTCCTCTTCGTTTATTCCTCTGACATATTATTCTTTTATGGTGGCAGGTATCTACAACTATCTTCACCGAACGTGGAAGGTTAAGGTCCAGCATGTATATCGTGAAGGAAATTAGTGTGCTGATAGTCTGATTTTTTTAGTGGCTCTCTACTCCATGGGCCTACGGACTCTTTAGGCGCCACCGCCACTCATCCTACTTTCTATGCATCGGGACTAACACGGCTTTTTATATCGCAGATCTTTGCGTTAGTTAGATTGGTTTTCTAGCCTCTTCCTTTGTATCAAAAAAAAAAAAAGAGTACAAAAATGAAGCTGAACAGGAACAATTCAATATATTTTGTAAACCTTTTCTTTCTTTTTTTTTTGCGTAGTGAATAATTAGAAAGAAATCATTTTCTCACTTAAATGCGAATTATAATTATGTAATAATTAGTTTGTGTATAAAGTCCTTTTGTGGTGCGGTCGTACTGTTCGTTCTTTCATAAGGTAAGAATGGAATCGTAAATCTTTAGAATTAAAAGACAGTGACATTTAATTAAGGGTTAATTTACAAAAATTAAAATTTACTTAATTTTATAATAATTGCTCAAATTTTAAAAAAATAACACTAAAATATTTAAAAATTAACAAAAATAGCTCGATGTTAAAGCGTCGTATTAATATTTTTGTTACATGATTAGCTTATAATATATTAGTTATATGAATTTTATTACTTAATAAATTTAAAATATCATTACAAATACAATATGTTACAGTCACGTAATAAAAAGGATTATCCAATTCATTTTTCCATAAATTATTGTAAGCGAAAAGAAATTCAACAAAATTCATGATCTAATAAATAATAAATCAAATAATAAAAAAAGATTCTTCAAGCTAACGAAATTTTGACTCCTAAATACTCATCTTAGTAATTAATTCTTCGTAACGTACTTTCTTTTTATTTACCAAATAAGAAAAAATTTGTTGACGTTTTTCTAGTATTTTTCATAAATCTCTTTCAGATAAATAGTTATAATCGATGTTAAGTCATCGTATTTTACATCTTTAATTTAAAACTGAATATGAAATTTTGATTTAATTCGGCTCCTTTATGGATTATGAAAAAAAATCTAGCACGGGTGAAAAAAAAAAGGGACCCATAACATCTATACATTCCAAACATAATTTAATGTCAAATTATTTTTGACAAAAATTAAAATATTTTAATGTCATTTTTAAAAAATTTGAATTAGTATTATTAATTTGAATAAAATTTTAGATTTTTTAAATAATTAGACCTCTAAGTAATTGGTAATTACATTTAAGTAAAGTTGTAACTTGACGCAAAAGTTAACAAACCCCAAAATCATAAATAAGGCCCAAAACAGAACCAGCGCAGTTTAACACAACAAAGGTCCTAAATGTCGCCTCAATCTCTATCTCTCAACACCAACAATCTGAATCTCCCTTCAGTTAAAACTCAACTCTCTCACGGCTTCCACCGCCACTCTCCGCCACGTCCCTCCTCCGTCTTGCGTTTCAAAACAACACCACCCTCCTCCGCCATGAGGGGTCTTGTCTCGACGGCCAAAAGATTGCCCGTGTGGCTCAACCAATCAGCGAGAGCCACCAGTTTTCGCTCTTACGCTTTGGTGCCTATGGTGATAGAGCACTCTTCTCGAGGTGAGAGAGCTTACGATATCTTCTCCAGGCTTCTCAAGGAGCGAATTATCTGTATCAATGGACCCATTAACGACGATACTGCCCATGTCGTCGTTGCTCAGCTTCTCTTCCTCGAGTCTGAAAACCCCTCCAAACCCATCAATATGTATCTCAATTCCCCCGGGGGACAAGTCACCGCAGGTTCATTCTTATATCTTTCCGTCCACTTCTTTTTTTTTTTTTCTGTTCATAGCCGTTAATAAATAAATTTTGTGCTCAGATCATTTGATTGGATTAGCTTATTAGATTATATAGATGATTTAGGTAATTAGGTAATTAGTCTTGTGAATATCTAGTGTAGTGAACGGAAGTATTATGATATTTTGGATTGACTGTATCTTGATTCTTAACTTGGAAACAATAACAAAACATAAATTTCAATGGAAGGAAATAACTTTTTGGATCCTAAGCTTGAATTGGAATCGGAATTGCTTCCAACTGCGAATGTGCATTAATTTTGTTAGTAATTCAGTTGCTACTAACCCAAACTCGTGAAATTTTGTCACAATTAACTGGGCTTGAATTCCTTATAATTGGACTCATGTTTGCTATTTAATTTTTGTGTTAAAGAGTTCTAATTGCGATTACCAAGTTCTTCACTCTCATTTAAATTAGTTTTCAGTTAGATTTTGCTATCTAGTTTTTGTGTTAGAGTTCTTAATCTGTGTTGAGCCTCAATCGGATATTGAATTGCTGATTTTCTTCATGCATGATTCCTAACTAATTTGAAGAAGACAAATTTATATACAACCATTCCAAATGATGAGCTGATATGTACCTCTGGTATCCTTTAATGAGATTCTTATTCCTGTATAGATGATCGATGACAATTACTGATATTTTGATGTGATTAGAGGAAATACTACTTTATATAAATGGTAACATGCTAGTGAATTTCATACTCACAGTTAAGATTATATGTTGTTATATTTGTCAATGATAAATCTTGCACTTAAAAGGCATTTTGTTTTTTTTAAAATGGTAACATGCTAGTGAATTTCATACTCACGGTTAAGATTATATGTTGTTATATTTGTCAATGATAAATCTTGCATTTAAAAGGCATTTTGTTTTTTTTTAAATTAAAATTAATGAAGATTAATCAAAGTAAACTAAATCAAGAATCTTTGAACAATCTTCTCCTCTAGATCGTAGATTGAAATCATAATATCTCTAAAAAGTCAACGTACTCCATGTGCAAGGCTCCCCGCTTTGCGAGAGTTGGAGGAAGGTCATCAATGTATGTAGCCTTCCCTTTTTACAAAGAGGCTGTTTCTCTGATTTGAATCTGTGACATTATCATCACAAAAGAGCAACTTTTACTAGTTGCCCAAGGCTCTCCCTCTCATAATATGTCTATTTTCACGAATCAAATTCATACACACTTTTAGTTTCTTTTGCTGGACTTCTTAACTAAAAACAAACATGGGCCATGCTGTCTGAAATCTAATATGAGATATGTCTATCTTGTTATATTGTTTAAATTTTTGTCGTATAGATATTCAGTATATGGTTGAGAACATAAATGGTTTTGGTTTATTGTACAGGACTTGCTATATATGACACGATGCAATATGTAAGATCTCCCATCAATACAATTTGTCTCGGACAAGCTGCGTCTATGGCTTCTCTCCTTTTGGCTGCAGGCACCAAGGGTGAAAGGAAGTCGCTTCCAAATGCAACAATTATGATACATCAGCCATCAGGTGGGTACAGTGGCCAGGCAAAGGACATGACAATTCATACAAAGCAAATTGTTCGTGTTTGGGATGCACTGAATGAATTGTACTCAAAACATACGGGGCAGCCTGCAGATGTTATTCAGAAGAATATGGACAGAGATTATTTTATGACCCCGACCGAGGCAAAGGAGTTTGGTATTATTGATGACGTGATTGATCAAAGGCCAACATCTTTGGTGACTGATGCTGTTGGAAGTGAAGGCAAAGGGAAGGGTTCGCCTTAAATCGAGAGAAAATTTTAAGAGGAAAGTGATCTTTGATTTTGAAACTAATGCTTACTTGTTTTGAGTCATCCGGCGGTGATTATATTTTCTGAATGTTCTCATTATCAAAATTATATTGTTATGTTGTTTATGTTGGATTAATCAATTTATCTATCATAACTTATTTATTTTTTATCCATATAAGGAATCTCTTGAAGTAATGAAGTTAGTTAGCTAACCTTCATCTTTTGGCTTCATGTGCATAACACAAGTTGTGAGATCAGGGTATTGATTCTGTCTGGCAGTATATCAGAACACAGCAATTGTAAGAGCATTTGTGTATTAACTGAGGGACTGAACCTGGTCTTCTGTTTAATAAACTGGTAAATTTTTCAAGTTCTCGTCGTTCACTTGGATTCTTTCGTTTTCCTTCCCTTTTTTTTTTCCTTATTCTTAAAGGATGTTGAGACCTGCGTGGTAGTTTGCACTGGGGATAACATTGGTCTTTAGCTTCTAATCCTGGAATCCTCACGCTCTTCTATCCTTGGTGTTTCAAAAATAGTAATAAAACGAAAAAATTATATGCTTATGTGAATGTATATGTGCATGTATTTGTATTTACATGTTTGTACAATAATTTGTAGCGACCATTTACTTCTCTGGTAATCAGCAATGCACCTAAACTCTCGTGTACTCTACACGAGTTTTAACACTCTGACCACAATTGTCTGTTTGTTGCTCAATCCAAGAGCACATGGCACCTTATTGGAACTAACTCATCTACTTATGAAATGTAAAACGTATGCGTAGACTCGGTTTTCATTTTGTATGATAAGTCAATGTTTCATGTAACAGAACCAGTCCATGAACTCCTAAGCTTCATACATTTTTCGTGTCTTGTTCTATTATCATTTGGAGAGAAACTTTCTGTATGAGCCTTTTGAATTGAAATTCCCAAGTGCTGCTTTCTTTTGAGGATGCTCATGTAAGTTGGTCCCGTAAACTTGCATATATTTCGTAGCTAACCATTCAGCCTCCAACTCTGTGATTCTGGTAAGTACTTCAAGGCTCATACTTTGGTTGATTAACTTAACTTCTCCTTGAATTGGTATACTCACTTGTTTCTTTTGCGATTCTTGACTTCTAATGCTGCTATAACTCAACAAGAGCTTTAAGTATGTGTTTTCGTTGCCATATATTCATCAGAATCAGCATTGGACATTAATCCCTTTGGACGTGGTCTTTAACAACATTCACTCTTTGGTTGTTATTTTAATTACTATAACATTATAATATTTTAGAAATAGTTGTATTTTAGATTACATCATAAAATTAAAAAATCAATTATGAAAATCCTTATATTTTCAATGAATAAAACAAAACAACCAATGAGTTACGCGTAATAATAAAGTGTTGTGTTCCTTAAAAATCAGAATTTACAAAACAGCCCCAACTGGCAGCGAAATAGTTCTCTAAAGCTCCACAAAACCAAAGCACCTCACCCTCTCTACTTCTCTCTATCGACCGCCTCAAGTATCTCTCTCTTTCTAAATATCGAATTATTTTCTCATGTTCTCTCTAAATTCCCAACCCTCGCCTTCTTAGTCAGATGACGCTCCTCTTACCGGAACCCTACACGGCACTCCTCCGCCGGTCACCGCTTTTTCTATAATTTCGATTGGGTTCTTTTAATCTCTTGTTCCAATTGGGTTCTGTTCGTTTGCTTCCATCTCCTATTTTCTCTTTTGATAGTTCCTAGGGTTTTTGGAGTGATTCGATAAGATTGTGGTTTGATTTTGTTCGATTGATCGACGAGGACGAGAACGGCGCCTATGGCTCCGGGGCGTAAAAAAGGAGCGAATAAGGCTAAGGCGAAGAAACAGTTGAGCTTGGGCGATCTTGTTCTAGCTAAAGTCAAGGGTCACCCCGCTTGGCCTGCCAAGGTCTTTATTTCCATTTGCTATCTTTTCTTTTAAAAAAATGTTCTTCTTTTGCTTGTTTTGATTTTGAATCTGCTTTCCTTACGAGTTACGACTGATATTTTGGAGTTAGATTGCGCTTTGTCTCTTTTCTTTTCCATGGTAATCTGAATTTGACTTGGCACTTCTGTGTTGTACTTCGATTGCGTTACTTCATTATGGGTTGGGTTGGGATTTTTTTGGTGTGCATTATTTTGCATTTGATGCACTAAGTGGATTAAGTTGGCAGATTCTTCTGATGATGTCGATTTCATACTCGTTTGTCCCTTTTTCTCGAAAGATAATCGTATCTTTCTTCTTTAGTGTTGTTGTTCTTAAGTGGATGTAGTTGTGAACTTTAGACATTAAGGTTCGAATGTTATGCTAATTTATGTTTTCTCCTTTCTTTTTCTCTGTGCGATGTTAGAGTTTGTAAGTTCTTTTTCGTTTTTCCATTTAAAATTTTTGGTTTTATTTCAATATGACAAATATTGAGCGAGATTTCTGGGTTTTTACTTTACAGATCAGCCGGCCTGAGGACTGGGATAAAGCTCCTGATCCCAAGAAATATTTTGTTCATTTCTTCGGAACTGGAGAAATGTATGTATTCTTGTTCCAATTTATTGAACTTTTTGATGGCGTTGGTGGATTGTTAGGATGAATATCTTCTTAAATATTTCTTTCCTTGTAGTTAATGGAATTTTTTTTTGGGAATATTTTTAATTAACAGCAAACAATAGAATTTTTGGACTAGATGGAGAGTAATAGCTTTTTGGTCGAACTTTCTTGTTGTAATTTATATGCATTCCTTCCGAACTTTGAAGTTTTGATGGAAGCTAGTAAATGTACATTCTCAACTAGTGTATGTTTGAGGCTGAGTTAAGTTAAGTAGATTAGATTTTAAACAGGTTTGTTTTTCTCAAGCTCAAGATTTTGCGTTATCTGCTAGATTGACATTGCAAGCCATGCATTGCACTTGATCTTTCTTGAGGTTATCTTCTCGTGCATAGCCTATCAGAATAATGGAAAAAACAAAATTTGACGCTGCATTTTGTACTGGATGACGCTATTCATCTAAATTGCTTGTGAAATTAAAGGTCCTAACTCTATTGCTCTTGAATCAATTTATCATATACAATTTTGAATTTTTATTGAAGCAATACTTTAGTCTGGAAAAGATAATCATTTTCTATTCATCATTTTCCACAAAGTCAAGATTGAGGTGTAAATACATGCAAAACTAGTGCATGGAAGCTTGTTAGAAACCAACGTAAGATTAGACATCAAATTACAGTTTGAAACTTATATGTGATTACACATAATTGGAATTTTATGGTTCCTTTAAGATAATGAATTGTTGCAAATATTCTTCTGTTCCACCATGTAGAAGTATCATATGCATGATTTTGCGTAGACAACACAGATGACTGGTTTCTTGATTGAAGCTGAAAGTTAACCCTTTCATTGTGGTTTGGCCGTGAGAGGATACATAGTAAGCATTGTCTGCCATTCTATAGCAACAATCAAATAGTATTTTACTTTGTTTCTATTTACTGGTTAACTGGCTTAGCATGCATCCGAAGTATGAAATTATTTTTCTCTGTATTTGAAGTGATGTAAAATATCTGGTTGTGTGCATTTCTTTTTGCACATATGTGCTGACTTAAATCTCTCCAAATTTGTTAGTCTTTGGAAGTTCATTGATATTTGTGCTTGGATTTGTCATGGCACCGCTTTATGTAAGAATGTGATTACTTTCTAGGGTTGACTCATAACCCTTGCAGCTTTGCAGAAACTAAGAAACTTTTGGCAGGGTACCTCTTGATGTATGAAATAGGAAGGCCAGTTCTAACTTGTCCTGCTCTTTACCTTGTTGGCTTCTTGTATTATTGCTTGCACTAAAGGAAAAGAATGAAAGAAAAAGATGAGAAGTATTGATTGTCTTCTCCTTAGATGTGGAAACTTGGTGTTTTGTTTGCTTTTATTCAGTATCTGGTTAATACCTGGAAATTTCATAGCTTCTGATGATTGAATGGATTGGTCCTTGTACTATTTTTTTTGTCTTATTTCTCCATGTAATTTGTTTTCCTTTTGCAGAGCTTTCGTTACGTCTGCTGATATCCAGATATTCAATAGTGATGTGAAGAACAAATTGTCTGCACGGTGTCAAGGTAAGACAGGTAAGTCCTTTTCCCAGGCTGTGAAGGAAATCTCTGTGGCATTTGAAGAGTTGCAGAAAAGAAAGCTTGGTGGTTTGGGAGATGATGTGGATGAATCAGCACTTGGCTGTGAGGGTCCTTCTGCTGATGGCCTAGACGATAGGATGGATGTTGACTTAAATGATGGACCCCATGAAGAAACATCAGATGAAGGAACTGGGGATTTTACCTCCAAGTTAGATTCACATTCAAATAGGGAAGGTGAAACTGATGATGATGTTGTAAAGCCTTCTCCATTGTTCAATAGTGAAGAACAACATCACACGTCATTGACATCTGATATTGATGATGGCTATCATGTGAAGGTTGAAAATGCCGATGATGTGAAATATGCTAATTGCGCCAAGAAAGTTGGTAATAGTACATTGATGAATGGTCATAAGTCGAAGATGTTGGGTACTGATTCAAAGAGGAAGTTGGAGGGTGGTGATGAGGGAAGTGGTAGTACTGGGTTGAAATCATTGAAGGACTCCATAGATGTTGGTGGAAAATTGGAAGATGGAGTTAGAGGTGAAATTGCTGGGGTTCATTGTGCAGGATCTTCTCCTGTTGCTGTTAAATCAGAATCAGGAATGAGTAAGTCAAAAAAACTGATAAAATATCAAAAGGGTTCAAGGGTCTGCCAAGGTAGTAATGACAGTGTTGTCAAGCTCCCACCTGAGATCAGTAATAGAAAAACAGGGCTCCACCCTAGACCTGGGAGTTCAAAGTTTGAAGCTGGTGATACTTCTCATCCTGTTAAAAAGTCAAAGTTTGTAGATGTGGAAGATGGTGCTGCTGTGAGATTATCTTCTAAAAATTTGATGAATCATGCTTCGAGATCTACTGCTGATGAAAAATCAGTTAAAGATTTGGACGGTAAACGAGAAATTCTTTTGGCTTTAAGAGCTCAGACAGGAAAAGACAGATCTTATGTTCCCTTGGGAGTCAGCAAAGATAAGTCCGATGTTTCTCTTCAACCGGATAGGACTGATTTACTTTCTCCAACAGTGAAAGCCAAATCTGATGCTTCTGCTGAAATGATTAAAGTTAAAGCTGATCTTTCTGGTGATGAAGCTGTGCTTCCAGTAACTAAACGCCATAGGCGGGCTTTGGAGGCAATGTTGGGTTCTACTTCACTTAATTCTGATGACAGAATAGCAAAAAGTTCTGTTGATGAAAAGAATGTTTCATCTTCCAGTAATGCTGGAGCTACAGTTCAACTTCCCAAAAGACGAAGAGCCGTTTGTCTATATGGTGATGATGATGAAGACGAGGAGCCAAAAACTCCAATTCATGGAGGGTCAGGCAGAGTTTCTAGGGAACCTAGATCTATGTCTGATACTATCAAGAAGAAAGATGCAAATGTTACAAGTTTGTTAAGACAGCAGCATGTTGGTGTCATTAACACTGAGAAAAATATCGGGGCTTCTTTCGGACTTGAACGCAGCCGTTCAAAGGAAACAGTGTCACATAGCCAACAAAAGATTATGAAGAAACCTGACATGTCTGGTCCTCCAAGTCCTGGAAAAGTAGAAATGGAACACTTATCATCCAAGGATTCCAAACCTATTTCTACATCACCTAGACAATCCCCACGATTGGTTCCTGCTACCAAGTCAATCGGGGAACATCATGAACCTGCCAAGCCTGTGATTAAAATTTCCTCAATAAAAGGGCCTCAGCCTGGTTCTAGTAAGGTTTCTGGTCATGTTTCAGATTGCTTGAATACATCTTATGGTAATGGGGCTAGTCAAATGAATAGACCAGCTTTATCAGGAGAAAGGCCCAAAACTACGCCTAAAGCACCGTCAAGGATAAGTGCCGATTTGCTGGAGACTTCAGCAGAGTATAATCCTTGTCCTGGTGAAATTCTTTCAATATGTTAGACTACCCATGATCTTTTTGTGATTTTCTTTTGCCTTATTACAGACTGCAAGTCGGTATCGAAGATAGGAGTGGTTGGTTTGTGGAATCAAAAACCCCAGATTCTGCTATGTCTATGAAGCATCTTATTGCAGCTGCCCAAGCAAAAAGGAAGCTAGCTCACTCGCAACAATTTTCTCTGGGAAACCTTAATTCTTCTCTAATTTTTGCTAATGATATGCATGGAAGCACACTCAGCCCATCTCTTGTGCAACCTTTTCTATCTGAAACAAGCAATTTGCTACAGGGAGATATGCAAGGAATTCATCATCATGTTAATTTAGTTTCTCCATCTACTCATGCTCGGGAATCATCATCCCACAATCAATTGGACAATGAAGAAACTGAGGAGCGAAGATTGAGTTCGGGACAAAGGGCTGGTGGTGGCTCACTGAGTGGTGGTACTGAGGCTGCTGTTGCACGTGATGCTTTTGAAGGGATGGTAGAGACCTTGTCAAGGACAAAAGAAAGTATCGGACGAGCTACTCGGCTTGCTATTGACTGTGCCAAGTATGGAATTGCAAATGAGGTCAGTTAATGTTGCGTTACGGTTCCTTCCTGATTACTTGTTTTCCAAATTATCTAGTGTGGTGAAATATTATCTATCTTGATTTCTCAAATCTTGCTGTCAGCTTTCTTTTTCCTTATGGGAATTGTTTGCTACGTTAGAATTCTGGTGCTGTACTGAAATATTAAAAACACTAAGTCATATAGTACACTGTATTATATCTTTGGAAGATCAAGTTTTGGGGTCGTTGCATCATCTATGCTTTGGGTCCCCATTTAGGGCATATTTTAATGGTTCAAATTGTGCTATATCAAAATTATGTTAGGTTTTGTTTTGATTTAATTTTGATAAGAAAGAAAATTAGGATTGTATGTAGCAAAATTGAGTCAAGTGTAAGCATGGAGGGCAAGAAACTGATATTTGTATTCTAGTCTGCAATACCTTGTGAAGGAGAATTCGGAGAACTGCGTCATTCAATTGATTCTAAAATATTCAAAAAATGATTGTTCAGGTTGTTGAACTTCTTATTCGAAAGCTGGAAACTGAGCCAAGTTTTCATCGCAAAGTGGACCTTTTCTTTCTTGTGGACTCAATTACGCAGTGTTCGCACAATCAAAAAGGTTGTTTCTTCCTTCACAACAATAGTTTCTCCAAGTGTAGCTCTTATTCATTACAATCAGAAACTCTTCATGCACT
>JAOTAX010116845.1:12500-23841 GCA_025629825.1 Erythroxylum guanchezii | reverse complement strand
GATTGAATTAGAACTCAATGTCATCATACAACTTGTAGCCTTATGTCTCTAATTTAATCCAATTCAAGAATCATCTCATTTGGATAACCATAGATCAAATTATGGCTAAAACATCAAAGCATGCTCAATGAACTTACATTTTCCATCTTTTAACTTCTAATATTCCACATTTAATCCATCTTATATTTAAACCATCTTTGTCATTTCATTTCAATTTCAAGGATTTTCCTTTGCTTTACACATAGCTAATTGCCAATAATTCTCATTTAATAGTCTTAGCTTACATAAAGGTTCGGGGCCCAACAGTTCAGACTCGAGCTCCACATCCCAAGCTCGACACGAATCTTGAACAACTTTTATATGCAAAACAACATCACTTTGTTATATCAACAAAATGACATTATTTTGTACATTATTTACACTAGGCTTTCCATTGTGTGTGTTTCACTTCCATAATGCCTCAAAATTTTGTTTTAGAACTTTTTTCTGTCTTTTTATGTCTTTATCTCTCTTTTTTATTCTTCTTCTTCTCTCCAATATTAAAAATCTTTAATTATTTTAATGTGCTTATGTCTTGATCATATGAGAGAGAGAGAGAGAGAGAGAGAGAGAGAGAGAGAGAGATTTTCTTTAGTATTAAATTGTGATTACATGAGGTGTCACCTTTAATAAGTTTGTTCGCTTTTGTGTTCTTTTTTTTCCTTTTTCTAACTTTAATGGTTTCCTTTTTGGGGATTATTTTTTAATCTTTCTTTCTTTTTATTTTCACTCCCCATTGTTTCTTAATTTTATATATGTTTATTAAGAATGAATTTTATTTCCTTTTATTTATTAATAATGGTTTCCCTTTTCGCTTATTGAAATTTAATTTGATAAATGAGTTTTTTGGGAGAAGTATAAATGAAAATATTATATTTTAGGAGAAGGGTTATGGTGGTGATGACGAAGAAGATGATATGATTCAAGTCAAGTTTTTTGGGCTTATCTTCACTAATAGGGCTTCAAGTTGGGAGAAGTTTGATCGAGCCAAAGCTCAGCTTGAATTGTTCAGACTTGATCGAGTTATAGGCAGCTCAAAATTTGATCAAACTTAGGCTCATACTTCAGTTGAGAGCTTTGCCTTTAATTGAATCTTGAGTTGGGTCTGGGTCCCTAATAAAATTTTTAGGCTGAGTTTGGGCCATAGGTAGCCTAAACACGATATGCCTATGGTCATTCCTTTCATCATGGATTTGATATAGACATAACAAAAGTACTTCATGACAAGTTTTCTTTATGGTTTAATATATGATTCTAAATATATATTCAAACCCCCAACTAATTCTATCCCATTAATATTTTTCCCTTTATCATCATGATAAGTTGTTACATCCTATTGATATAAGAGGAACTCCAATTGGATTTAATGGAAGTGCAATTTTTATTGTGCTTATCTAAAAAATGTTGGTTCAAGAGCTAGTATGGTAACTGACATAGAAATTGCTTACCGTCAAAGATTTTAGGTGGAGATTATCTTCATATATGCTTTAATTGATTTAGTGCATATCATGGCCCATATGGTATCAGTGGCATTTAACCAAAACAATTTAAAGAACCAATTAGCAATTCAGTTCATGACCAATAGGTCTATGTTTTTTATATGTGTAGGAACTAGGAACTAAGTTACTTATGATATAGTACTTTTTTAGTATGTTTTATATAGATTTTATAATGTTTTCCTATATTTAGTTCATTGTCTTCTAAGTGATTATTTTGAGAGATAAACACAAAATAGAGTGCAACTTTTTTCATAATTATCTAATTGAGGAGATTTTAGAGTTATTTAAAAGATAAGAAGTGGAAAAAAAAATTGTAAAAGGCCTCAAGAGTCAATTCAAGCTTGAAGATGTAGAAAAAAGTGGAGAAGTTAGTGGAATAAAGCATAATAAGTGCCAAACATACAAAGACACAACGTCTGTCTTTTGCAAAGGTCCAAGAAGATAATAAACAAAAAAGAAGCCAAAATCATAGTGGTTTATAAGTTCTAGAACATAATGATTCACAATGAATAAAAGTTTCAGAATAAAATTGGTCCTGGTGTTGATGGTGTTCCAATGGTAGTTCTTACATATAACTTATAAGGATATGTTATTTCTTAATTTTAATTAGTTTAGGACTCTAATTTTGTAACCCTAACTATAAATATGTGTATTACATTTAACTTACTTTTAAAAAGAATTCGATTATCACTTTATTATGTTTTTCATAGTTTTTATTCTTTACTGGAATTGAAGGATGATTCATAGCAAGATTGGAAGAGTTAGTGACATCTTCTCATCAATCTCTTCTTCTACTCTTTTCTCTATGTTGAGAATTTTTTTTAAATATTTTACATCCATTATGTTTAGTAGTTAGAAACCTTAGCAAGGCTTAGGGATAAAACTTTTCTGAATCTTTCAATTATTAATACATGATTTGATTAGTTGATTAGTTGAATTTATTCTATTTGTTCTTAATTATTAAGTTTGTTACTAGCTAGCATAGATTCAATATTAAGGATTACATGAAGGACCAGAATTTAGAATCTATGCAGTAGGAGAATAGACACTTTAATGCTAAAGAATGACAATACCAAAGACTTTAATGATAAACATACAAATTAACTAGGTTTAATGAATTTGATTAGGTTAAATTATGAGTCAAAAAGTGGTAGTTGCCTAATTAGAATCAGTTTGCTTCGAAATAATGCATAAATACCTCAAGTTAATTACTAAATAATTAAACTTATATGGTAACTAGAATTCATTATATGTGAACCATAAAACCCTAACTTTTGTTTAATTAATTTCTCTTATTCGTATTAGTTGAATTATTTTTGTTATTTTATATGTTTAATTAATTTTTATCAATTCTAATTACCTTTAGTTTCACTGTTAGGCTAGGATTAATAATTATAATGACACAGTTCCCTTTAGAAGTCAATACTCTAGAGTACTCTAGCTTAATAACTTGCTACAATTAACTCTTTGTGATTATAGATTAATTAAACTAAGTTTTTGGTGCCATTATTGAGGAATTTAGTTTTCCTATCTTTGTGAATCTTAATTTAATTTTACTTTTGTTTATTTTATTTTTTTAATTAGTTAATGCAAGATACAAGATTCAGGAGTGACAAGTTAGAAACCTTACTTTAATTTGATCAAGAAATTAAACGAACCTACAGATTAGAACCGTGTGAGAAGGAGAAGGGAGATGGTTACACTTAAAGATAATCTTATTATTGATATGGAGTAGAAGCCACAAAGGATGTATATGAGGGCATTAAGGTACTTGTGATTAGTGCAAGTTTCTCATACATTTGATAGAGTTAAAGGGCTAGTAACTATAAGTTGAAGCAAGTACACCTGCACTTGCTCCTAACTATTAGTGGATCACTTGATGAAAACATAGTCATATTTATAAAGAAGTTTTATTCGGTAACCTAAACACTTATACTGAACAACCTTACAAAATATAAGTTTTGAATGAGATGCTTTCCAAACTGCATGAGAGATCAAACGATGATATGGTTGGTCTTGATTAGGGTGGATGTTTTGAGGAGTGGGATCAAGTTTATGATGCACTTATATTGTAATTTTTCCCACTATAGAAGACCATCGGGATAAGGATGCAGATATAGATCTCTGCAAAGAAGGAATAGAAAGTGTTGCATTAAGCTTGGGAAAGATACATAGTCTATTTAGTTAGTGCCCATCATCAATATTCCTTATAATTAATGGTGCAATTCTTCTATGAGTACCTTACATAACATGCCAAACTTTGGTAAACATTTAAACTCAAGTGATTATATATCAAAAGAAAACCAAAGAGGTTAAGGAGATTATAAATACCTTAGCAAAGAATTCATCAACCAATGTGGTAAGGGGGAAGTCAAAGGTATCCCTTTATAAAGTTTAAATATCTTCAAACTTGGTAACACAAGTACTTAATCTTTTGAATCAGGTGAAGATGCTTTTTAACCAAGACAGATATGATACCAATATGTCATATATGGACATCCATCTCATGCATGCATGAATTTTGAGCCAACTTTAAATTATAGTAAGGAACCAAATTACATATTTACCTATAGAGGAAATCAAGGTATAAAGAATGACCCCTTCTTTAAAACTTATAACCTGTGGTGGAGGAATCACCCTAAATTTTTATAGGAGTAGGGAGTTAGAGCGGGTAGGACTATAAAACCATCTGGTTTCTAAAATAGACCTTAGTTTCAATAATCACCACCACAGAGCAATGGTATAAATAAGATGCTTAAATAAGTTATATCTACCATAAGAGTGGAATTGGATAAAGTGGACTAATTTAAAATTGGTATACTCTAATACTAGCGTCATTTATAACCTAGAGATACAAACGAGCCAACTAGATAAGGTAGTGAGTGAAAGAGGTCAGGGTTAAACACTAAGGTAAACCTTAAAGACTAAGTATGTGCCATCATATTAAGGAGTGGCCTACTACTTGATTTTAGTGTTGTTATAGATAAGAAAGGACATAGGTTAGGAAAACTAAGGAGAAGAACGAGAAAGATGAGGACAAAATAGAGTTATCATGAATTCCATCTTTAACATATGCCAATTAAAAGAAGAGACCAAAACTTTTGTGAAACCTTACATCCCACCAATCTAATACCTCAGAGGTTGAAAAAAAAGATGACTGA
The DNA here is from genome assembly GCA_025629825.1 of Erythroxylum guanchezii. Lineage (NCBI taxonomy): Eukaryota > Viridiplantae > Streptophyta > Magnoliopsida > Malpighiales > Erythroxylaceae > Erythroxylum > Erythroxylum guanchezii. The sequence goes on along the minus strand of JAOTAX010116845.1, from coordinate 19,142 downwards.
GGATAGTTTTAAGAAATGTTTAGATGTATTTAAGAAATTAAAGATCAATATACCCTTTGTCGAAGCATTAGCTCATATGCCTTCATATGTGAGGTTTTTAAATGAGATCATCTAAAAAGAAAGCTAGAGGAGTATGTTACAGTGCGACTGACTGAAGAATGTAGTGCTATTATAGGCAATAAATTGCCTCCAAAGTTGAAGGATTCTAGGAGGTTTACTTATCGATTTCGTGATTTTAAAGTTATTAGATGTTTATATGATTCAGGTGTTAGTATCAATATTTTTTTATTCCATTACCTATTTTCAAGAACTAAGAATAGGAGAACTCAATCTAATAAATGTATCACTCCAACTGGTAGATTTTTCCATCAAGTATCATATTAATGTTATAGAATACCTACTTATGAAAGTAGTGAAATTTATTTTTCCAGTTGAGGACATAGAGTACAACAGTGGGATTTTTATTATTAAAGATACCTTTTTTGGCCACTAGAGGGGGTGGTAATTGAAATGTGGAGGGAAATCATACACTTAAAGTGATAAAGCGAAAATATAGTTTCATATTTATAAGACATTGAAAAGGCCTCTTGCCCTAGATGAGGACTATTTTAGGATAGACATAACAAACCTTAGTGTAGCGACTCAATGAATATATGAAAAGCTTTAAGATTTGAGAACAAAAAGGAGTGTATAATTAAGGATGGTGTTTCAAGTTTAGAAGGTCAACTTAAGCTTATAACTTATAGCAAAGAAGCACCTAACATGGAGATGAAGACATTGCCTCCTCATTAGCATTTTAAACATCTAGAAGATGATCTAATGCATCTTACTAATCTCTTTTCTTCTTTGTGTTCTACACAGGAAGGGCAAATGGTGATCATAAATAAGTAAAGAGCTTAAAGGAAGTCTAGATAAAAGATGTAAAAAAGAGGAACTTGTTAGGAGGCAATCCAATGATCTTAACCTTTTTGTTCTCTTATTTTACTTTCTTCAATTTTCTTTTCTTTACAAATTTGTATTTTCATTTATAGGAAAATTTTAAGGGATTTCTTATAGTTGACCTCATTAAACTTACATGAAATTAGGGGAGCTTTCTTAACCTTAATTGCCCTATTAGATTGAATTTAATACCTTATTTTTTTACATTATGGGCAATATCATGTTTAAGTGTATGGGTTGAATTCTCTAAGACTTTCCATTAGTTTTTGTGTTTTAACTAATATAGTTTCTTTGTTAAGTTTTATTTGATGTGTTTCAGTTACAACTTTTGCATTTTTATATGTTAATACATAAATATATATCATGTTTAGTAAGCTAAATATTATAGGGGAGGAGGCTTAGTGGAAAGAAGTTGAAAAAATTAGGTTACAGAATGAATTAGGGGTTATAAAGACTGATCAACGTCAGTTTATAAGGAATAATAGCCACTACTATTGAAATAATATAGAGCAGCGTCTAAAGACGTAATAGAATTGACACTAGTATGGAAAGCATATTCAGTGCTGGTTTCATGAGTGAAAAACACATCAAAGAAGCATATTAAATTTTGTCTTGATATTAAAGTGTGTTCAACGTTGGTCTCGTCCTGGGACTCCAACATTATATAAACCCAACTCGTTTTTTTCCTCCTTAAAACCCCAAATTCCTCCTCCTTCTCACCTTTCAACCTAGATTTTACCATATAATCCTCTCATATTACCAAACTATCATAAATAAATACCTAAACCATCCCTAAAACACAAAAACCACATCCTAAAACATCAAAGTATCAATGATTCAACATGTTTTTTTCCATAAAGAAACATATAGTAGTGATTGTGCATTCAAGGAATTTTAAGAGATATTGGGCTATAATTTTTAAGTTCTCCATTATCCAAGTAAGTTAATTTATATAGTTTTATGGTATTAATGCACTAAAATTGAGAGTTGAGCTTGAGTGTGGAAAACTTATAGATTTATGTACTACTTTTATAGAATTATGGCATGTTAGCTTGTAGTTATAAAATTTATGTTGATTATGCTACATTATGTTTGGTATTATGATTGTAAGATTATTTGGAAGTGTTAAAGTATTGTTATGGTGGTATGAACTTTTGGAGTAAAGTTATGACTTATAGTGAATTAATGGTATATCTAATTGTGTTTCTTCTTTAGCATGCTTTCATTTCATAGAGAAAATTCTTTTCTTTAATTTATCATTCTAAATAGGAGATGCATAGTTAACTTATAGGAGATTAATTCCCTGTTCATCCCTAAAATGTCTGCCAAACTTCATGAAAAAACATCCAAGTGTTAAAGAAGGAATTTCTTTAAGGCTTCCTTTATAGTTTCTTCCATCGTTTCCCCAATCTTAAAAGTTTTAGAATCTTCAAATTTTTTAGTTATGACCCTTTTGATTTCTTCATCAAGTACTTAGTATCCAACTCCTTTTTTTTAAATATAAATGCTACATTATTTTCTTTTATTTTCATGGTGTAGCATTATTTTTCAATATTTTAGTCCTAAAGTATCTCGTATACCTCATTTAAGGTCAAGAAATTCATTGAAATTTGTTATAGTGATAGAGGGATGGCCTGTTATTTATAACATTGTTTGTAGCAAATCATCTTACTATATAAAGCTTGGTCATATTTGTCATATGCAATGACCATGTCCCTAATGTTATAGGTAGATATATTTTTCCTTAGGTGAAGATCTGATCTCCTCCAACACCAAATAGTGGGTGAATTTATGATTTTCAAATTTATCCAATAGGATGCACATCTCTTTGAAGGCAGCATAAAATAAAATATTGATATCACTCCTTGCATCTACCAATATTCTTTTAACGAAAATGTTTGTTAATGAAAATGCTATAATCGTGGTGTCTTCATGAGAGTGAATCATAAACCTATTGTCCATTTCTTAAAGGATGATCTTGGATACCTTTATTCTTTTCTTAGGTTTATTTGGATTAGGATGTTCATAACGACTCTCCCCTTGTGGAATGGTTCCCTATCTAGTTCCTTAGTTCTCGACTTGAATAGAGGACTCCTTATTCATTCTTGCTTGATGTGGTCATCCTTATTATTTTCCTTAATAAAATGACATGGAGTTCTATAAAGCTTGGCAAGGACCTAGCCTATTCAGAAAGGCTGCTCTTACCACCCTTATATTTAGATTAGGGATTTGGGGTGCCTCAAAACTGAAGTGCTATGATTGATATTGCTTAGTATCAATATTAAAAATATACCGCAAATACACAGTGTAGTTGTAGCTAACACAAGGAAGTATGGGTCAATTCCACAAAGACTTTAAGTACTAGCAATTACAGTATATCTATTCATGCAAGAGGATTTCTCAACCTCAATCATATGAAATCAAATCATGCACTAATATTCTAAATATATTAGAACAAGAATAAATCACATAATTGAATCTCAATAAATTAATCAATAAAATTGCATTGAATAAAAGATCAAATTATGTTGTTATTTCCATTTTGGTTTCATCACACTTAGACACTAAACAAGTTTATTTCTTACTTATAGAATACAAAACCAAAGCTAAATATACAAATAGAAACAAAAGAAATCATAATTCTAAATCTCTTTTTTTTCTTTTATTGAATCTTCTTGCAAACTAGATTGGATGATGTTATCTAACAGATCTCTTGACGTATCCTTCGTGCTTTCCTTATTCTTTGATTAGAAATGTTGCCTCTCTAGGTGTCTTGCATCTCAAAATTACTTAAAAACTTGGCTCTCCTTGTTTTGCCTTCGCTCACATCCTTTTATAGTAAAAACTAGGATTTCTAGGTTATACATGGTCAACTTATATGGGCATGTGAGTGACCGTGTATCTCCGAAAATACCTAAATTTGCAATTTCACACAGGGACAGAGACTTACACAAATAACATACACGACTATATATATCAAACCAGAGAAAAAATTCTTCAATCTTTGCACATTTATAGAGACTTACACATTCACTGTACACGGTCTTGTAGGACCTTAATTGCTTCAAATCTTCATTTCCTGTCATCATTTCATCTTAATTCTTTTCCTTTTGGTATATGAAGAAAATTATTACCTATTTTGGAGAGAATTAAGTACCAAAAATACTATAAAACTATAAAATGTCAAGCAAAATACGTTAAATATGGGTGTATAATTATGGTCAAATAAGCATTTATCAAGCTACAAGTATCTTTTAAGCTTTTCTCCTAACTTTGAATTATATATATTAAGTAAGCAAAGTCTTTAAGCCTATATTTGTCACTAGTAAAGTGGGATATGAACTTGATAAATAAATATTTAAAAGTGGCTATTGAGGCAGGAGGCAAGGTTTGAAACCATAAGTATGCTACTATGACTAGGATGGGGGAGAAGTCCGTATGTTTGATAGGTTTAAATGCATTATACATGATCAACAAGGTCATACATGTTGGAATAACTATACAGAATTAGCATCTTAAACATGCTTCGTAATGGCTCTACTAGGATATTAAATATTAACGGGATGTCAACTATTAAACTTACCCCCATCTATCGTATTCTAAGTGTATTAATTGCATGGGTGTGGGTGGGGATCCTTTTGATGATGGATGGGAAGTATGAGTTTGTCCCCTTTCTTACATCAACTAGTTAACTTATTACTGCAACATCCCAATCGTGATAGTTTGATCATTATGAGGTAAAACCTATAACTATTCATTAACTTTAAGAGCTTCAAAGGTATTGATTATTTCAATAAGATTGGTAGATAGATCACTTTCCTAAGTATGCATTGTTCTTTTTTAAGATGGGATAATTCAACTAAATTAAAATTTTATCAAATGAGAAGACTATAAATTTTTTAAATATTTCTCATAAATTACATAATATGTAGAACAAAATTTAGACAAGCATATCGAACAACTTCTAAGGTTTGTGGTCTTAGATAAATAAATAGTCAATGTGTAAAGGGGTTCTCATTAAAGACACTTTATCACTTAAGTTAGTAAGAGAAAAAGATGCTAATATACAAATAGTATTCTTAAGTGCTTTTTAATACTAATAATGTCATGCTTATCTTGGAATATCTCCTTTTTATAAGTAATCCTTTAATAAATAGAGTTGGACTCTAATTATCCTTGTAGTGCTTAGATCTAACTCAATTAGGAAGCTTGATTAATATTTTAGGACTTTACTTTACATGAATGAGCTATATCTTAACTAATCTTATTCTTTACAGATTATTAAAGCTTACACGAGGGCCTGAAGCCCAAAAGCCTAAAGAAAGAAGGAAGCGTCATTTTGAAAAAGTGCATCTCGTATACTCAATAAGGGAATCTTTAAAAAGAATTAAGAGAATAAGAAAATTCTCTAAATAATAGTATATAAAAATACCATTTCTCTTAAAAATATACAAATAAAAATATTAATATTTAGGAGAAAGATCATATTACTTATAGTCTTGCTTTTATACTAATTTTAGGATTAATAATACAAAAGTAAAGTATGAAAAAAATTTATGTGAAAGGAAAACATATTCCAACAACAACAACAATAACAACTCAGTAATATTTCAACTCAAACATGAATAAACAATGTTACCCAAAAATGTTTACATGCACACATTACTGATCATGTAGTATTTAGATAGAAATACTTATAGATTATCTATAAATTCTCATGAAACAATCTAATGATTTGTCTTCGACCTCTCTTAAAAGACTCTTGTCTCTTTCTTTATAAGCTTTGAACATTTATCTCCCTTGTATGAGTGTTTTTTATTGTAATGAGCTTATCAAATAACTATTTAATTACCATATTATATTTATATATATATATATATAATTCACATTTTAATTGACCATTTTTCTCATGTTCAGTATATATAATACATTCTTAAAAACATATACAATTATTAACATTTGATTTCTACCTAACTTTAAGCCAGTTTTATCCAAATTTTAACATTTTAATATTTCCTCATAATTTTTACCTTCATATAATATCAGTCTAATCATACAATTAATTTCGTCTTTTTAATTTTAATTTTAATTTTTATATTGTTGTATTACATCAAATTTAATTCGAATCTTAATTATGGTTAAAATGCACTCATTTAGGTTTCATGACATTTGATACATTTATTTAGTTTTAATTGTGCTTGATCATATCTTGCTTATTTTAATTTATATTTAGTTATAGCATAATCATATTTGTCTTAAATTTTATTCATTTTGATTTGATCGCATTTTATCATGTCTAATTTGCATCAAATTTTATTATGTTAGACTTAATTACATTTTTATTTCTAATTTATTTTAACTAGTTTTGATTTGCTATAATTTAATTTTAATTAGAGATAATTATTTCTAATTATGGTTAATTATTTTAATTGCAATAAATTTAATTTTATTATAAATTTATATATTAATTTTCATCGTAATTTTATATTTAAGTATTTTTCAAATTAGATAAATATAATAAAAAGAAAAAAGGACACAAAGGGAGCTAGAAAAAAATAGAAGCAAAGACTAGTGTAAGGGAGAGAGGGAAATAATCTATCCCATCTCTCTCTAGAAAACTTCCAGGGCTTTTGGTTCATCTACAAGAATAGATAAGGAATGAAATGGTGATGTTTTAGAAATAGAATAGATGGGGAATAAAAT
>JAOTAX010116845.1:0-10000 GCA_025629825.1 Erythroxylum guanchezii | reverse complement strand
CCACAAACAAGTTGTTGAAAGGAATTTTCAAAAAAGCTAACTCAGTTCTGTTTTCAAGACAACCTTGACCGATGTTTTAAGAAACACGAACCAAAGTTATAAAGAAGGATAGTGACGCCACACTCTAGGAAAAGAAGAGATTAAGAGTGATAAGTCAGATGAACGTCAGAAAAATAACCTTAATAAGTTCCAACAAAGTGAATAACCTCACCAAAAACATAAAACAAATTCCAATATGAATTCTTGTACAAAGATGACGATTATATAGGCTAAAGAAAACCCTAATCAATCTACTAGCAATGATTTATTCCTAAAAATAAGGAGATCCCTAAGATTTAGGAAAGCCTTTTCAAAACTGATTCTAAAAGCCAAATATAGAAAGTGGACTTTTAGGCAGCCCAAATCAGTTAGAGATCTCCTAAAGTCATCAAAATAACATGGTCTTCTAATCAACAAACATCTTCAATCATTCCATTAAAAGCTTCCTTCATCCTTTTGGCTTTAGCCTGAGTTATTAGACCTCCACCAATCTGTAATGAATCATCAAAATATATTGAACCAGATTGTGTAATCCTTTGCATGTCTTTAGCTGGGTTTCCATCATCCCCCCCTCTCCTCAAAAGGATTCGTCTTCGAATCTTCATCACTTATATTAAACGGAGAGTGATCAAAAACATTAAATGTAGCACTAACATTATACTCACTAGTAGATCCAGCTTGTATGTATTTTCATTAATACGTGTAATGACTTGGAATTGTCCATCTCCTCTCGAATGTAGCTTAGAATGAAGTTTTGACATAAATGGCTCCTTCCTCAAATGAACCCATACCCAATCTCCTAGATCAAAGATCACTTTCTTATGCCCTCTGTTGGTTTGATAAGCATATTGTTCTGTCCTCTTTTCAATTTGATGTCTAACCTTTTCATGCAATTGCTTCACCAATCTAGCCTTCTTTGTGCCATCTAAACTAACACGCTAACCAATTGGTAAAGGTTTTAAATCTATTAGAGTCAAGGGATTAAACCTATACATAACTTCAAAAGATGAAAAGTTAGCAGTAGAATGGACAAAACGATTATAAGCAAATTCAACATATGGCAAACAATCTTCCCAATTCTTCAAATTCTTTTGAATGATAACATGCAATAACGTAGACAAAGTTGGATTAACTACCTTAATTTGGCCATCATTTTGTGGATCGCAAGTTTTAGAAAACATTAGCTTTGTGCCTAGTTTACCCCACAATGTCTTCTAAAAGTAGCTTAAGAACTTGGAATCTTGATTAGAAATAATGCTCCTTGTACTCCATGAAGTTGTACTATCTCGCGAAAGAATAAATCTGCAATATGACTAACATCATCTATTTTATGGAATGAAATGTAATAAGCCATCTTAGAAACTTGTCCACAACAACAAAAACTGAATCATTACCTCTTTTTGACCTTGTTAAAAATCCTAAGACAAAGTCTATGGAAATATCTACCTATGGTGCACTTGGTATTGGCAAAGGATTATATAATCTATGAGGCAAAGATCTAGATTTGGCCTATTTGCAAGTTATACATTTCTCACAAATTCTTTTTACATCACGTTTTATATATGGCCAAAAGAAATGCTCAACTTGTATATCTAAAGTTTTTTTAACACCAAAATGTCCCATTAGGCCAGCTCTATGAGACTCACGAACCAATAACTCCCTTAGAGAACAAATAGGCACACATAATCTATTTTCGTGAAATAAAAAACCTTTATGCCTGTAAAATTTGCCTAAGGCAGCATGTTCATAAGCTTCAAACACATTACCAAAATCAATATCAGAAGATAAATCCTTAATTTACTCAAAGACTAATAATTTAGTATCCAATATAGAGATTAAGGTATACTTATGAGACAAAGCATATGCAACCAAATTTTCCTTACCTTGTTGTACTTGATCACATAGGGAAAAGATTCAATGAACTCTACCCATTTTTCATGGTGTTTGTTCAACTTCCCTGGGCCCTTCAAATTCTTCAAAGACTCATGATCAGTATGAATGACAAACTCCTTGGGCCACAAGTAATGTTGTCATGTCTCTTAGGCCCTCATTAAAGCATACAGCTCCTTGTCATCAGTTAGGTAATTCAAGGATGCCCTGATTAAGGTTTGGTTATGTGTAAGTTTTAATTATTAACCTTCGATAATCCATAAGCGCACGGTTCATTAGCGTAATACTAAAGGTGTATACATATTAACTAAAACAATGTCAATTTATTCACCCTTTTCAATTGTACACACACATTAATAATTATTTGGTAATTCAAACTTTGTAACTACTCCTAAATACATTTTCATGAAAAGTTAAGCTACTTACAATTTCAATAGGTTTTATTAGAAACCAATTTTTTATTACTTTTTATGGACATAGACCTAGTGTTTTTATACGGAGGCAAACTTTAGTGATGAATGTCGATTTGGTTACTCGACTAAGTCATGTTTTTATTAAGTTGCTTAGTTGGAACGTCATTATAGTCTTTCAATGCAAAGGCACACATTTATGATGTGTGTCGATCCGATTACTCGGCTACAGTACGTTCTCAACTGGCTACTAGCTCTATTCATAACCCGAAAGCCAGTAGAATAGTCATTTATTTAAAAATTACAAACACACATTTTTTTTATTTAATGCCTACCTTGTTGCTTTAGTTACTTGTTTTCATGAAAAATATTAGCAAAGCTACTTTATTCGAAAGACATAAAATTATGAATGAATGTGCCAACTTATAGGGTGATAAACTAACACTAAATCTTAATTAACTTGCATTTTTAGCCAAAGAACCCAGATCACTAATTTCGCGAGCTAATGACTCTTCACACAATTCACAATATGCGACCTAACAAACTATCATACAATATACAAAATTTACAATCAAAGCAAAACACACAACCCTCCCTACACTTGAAAAACACATTGTCCTCAATGTGATAAGGAGACAAACAAACACAAATGGAAAGAGGCAACATAAAATAAAAAAATAAAGACTAAATTTAAAAGAAAGTTACTGATGCTATGAAAAAAATTTGTGCATGGGAAACTCCTTAAAGAACTCAATTCCACTTTTACTTCCCTCATCCAAAAAAGGATCACCCATCCACAGTGTTAGATTACAGACCTATCTCTTACTGTAATATGACTTATAAGGTGATTGCCAAAATAATAGAAAATAGGCTAAGAGAGTCTCTCTCCTATGTTGTTAGCCCCAACTAAAGTGCATTCATTAAAAATCGTCGAATAGCGGATAACATCCTGCTGGCTCAAAAAATTCTTAGGAATTACCATATGTCTAATAACCATGAGCGATGTGCTTTTAAAGTGGACCTTCAAAAAACCTATGACTCCATTCAATGGGAGTTTCTCATAAATGTTCTAGTAGTTGTGGGCTTTCCTGGAAAATTCATTGATTACATTAAAGAGTGCATATCTTCCCCTTCTTATTCGATTTTGATCAATGGATCTCCCTCTAAATTTTTTAAAGGGAAGTCAGACCTAAGACAAGGAGACCCCTTATCGTCATTCCTTTTCATTATCTATATGGAAGTCCTTTCTAGGAGTCTCAATGGTTGTGTTGATGGTAACCATTCTTTCAAATATCACTGGAGGTGCAAAACTCTTAAACTCACGCACCTTCTATTTGTTGATGACCTTATGTTGTTTTGCCATGCTAACTTGATTTCAATATAAACTCTACTAGACTGTATGCGAACATTTTCGGAGTTATCTGGACTAGACATGAACCCCTCTAAGAGTCAGTTCTTCTTATCCCCTTATATAGATCATTTGACCCATCAAATGGAAACAATTTCGAGGCTCAAAAAAGGTAGTCTCCCTATAAAGTATTTGGGGGTACCTCTCTTAACAGGAACATTGTCTAGAAGGGCTTGTTTTCCCTTATTAGAGAAGATTGTTGCTAGGATTAACAAATGACCAATAAAAACCTATCCTATACTGGTAGGCTTAACTGGTGATTTCAGTGCTTTCTTCTTTTCAAGTTTACTGGTCTACTCTTTTCATCCTTCCTTCTTCCATCCTAAAGGAGATAGAGGCAAAACATAGGAATTTTCTATGGGCTAGGAAGTAAGTTTCAAAATCTCATGCTAAGTTCAAATGGACTAACATTTGTAGACCCAAAAGGGAGGGGGCTTTAGGGATCGAACACTTACCTACTTGGAATACTGTACTGTTAGGAAATAGGATCTGGTTTTTGTTTAATGACAATGAAGCTATGTGGGTTAAGTGGGATTATACAATCATTTTGAGAAGGAAGAATTTTTGGAGTGCTTAACCCACTAACAATAGTTTATGGAGTTGGAGGAAAATATTATCTGTGAGGGACAAAATAGGGAACCAATTCAAATTTAAGATAGCAAATGGAAATTCTACTCTTCTATGGCAGGATCCTTGGCATCCAAGGGGAATCCTAAAGCACTTCTCCACACCGAGAGTGATCAATAGGTCGGAATTAAATATGACAGCAAAGGTGTCAGAAGTTATCATAAATAATGAGTGGAGTTGGCAAGAGGCAACAGTTGAGATCTTTGAAAACCTAAAGCCCCTATAGTACCATCCAAATAGTTCAAAACCTAACTGCTTGGAATGGATAGCCAACCCTTCAAAAAAGTACACTAATGTTTCAGCTTACAATTTCTTGAGGCCCTCGAAACCTAGAGTTCCTTGGCATAACCTAGTTTGGTTTAAAATGAACATCCCTAGATGCTTCTTTATACTATGATTGGCTTCCCTAAGCAAGTTGCAAACAAGGGATAAACTCCTCTATCTTCACACCCCAAATCATTGTTCTTTGTGCTACATGGATAATGAAACAACATAACATTTATTCTTTGAATGTTCCTTCTCTAAAACTGTTTGGGTATATTGCCTTAATCATTTCTAGATAAGCCTTCCACATCAGATAAACCTCCATTCCATTCCAGATTGGTTGAGCCAGACATACCTGAACCTTTGGAAAGAAAGGAATACATAAACCTTCAAAGATGAAGCTTTGGATGTGAGGAGCTTAAACTCTAGAGTGATCTTCCAAGTTATGGAGCATCTCAACTCAAACACCGAGAGAAGGTAATGGTAGGAGCTATTATTAACTAACAATACATATGCAATTTTTGGTTTTCAGGTCAGCAAAAAGGGAGGTATCAATCTACCTCTACAACCGAAAGCAGAAGGGAATCCACAGATACATAACTAATGTTTCTGCAGAGATACTCACAAACTCAAACAATAGGAAAGCTTCAACCTTCAAATGGATCTATGACAGAAAATTGAAAATAGAGGATACCATCAGTCACTTCTTCATTTTCAGGTATGCAAAAGGTAAGGTATCAAACCTACCTTTGGAATTGAAAGCATAAGGGAAGCAAGCCTTAGGACTAGTCAATGCCTCCAATCAGCAAAGCATGGAGTTGGCAAAAAAAATTTCACAGAAACAGCAGTGAAGCTTATACAAAGATGCTCACAAATTTAAACAGAAGGAGAGCATCTTCCATTGGATGGAACTAGAAGATTCAAGGCAGACAACTAGGAGTTTTGTTTAGTGGCACTAGAAATTGTGTGTTCTGGGTTGTGTACTGGAGTGATGAGCATGTTCTTAGAGGATTTGGTAAGAAGGTTTATAAGAGTGAGGAAAGAGGGTTTAAGTGGTAAGGTAGCTTCCTTAAGCAATATCCGCAGGTAAATCCATTTAGGTAGACAAGAGAGTACCGATCTGATAGTCTCTAATGATGTACAAAAATCTCTATGATTTTTATAAAAATTTAATGAATTACCAAAAAAATTAAAAGAAAAGGGCCTTACGCTAATGAAGGCGGGGATGGTGTTAGAGGTGGTAGTTGAACACCTTGAGCCTCGAAGTGTTAATGAATCTAGCTTATATTTCAGCTCTGAATTTGTTGTGTGCGAGCCATCTCTTTCATCCTCCTAGTGTTTTCCTCAATTGTATCTATAATTTCTTTGGTGTTGGCGGAGATTATATCAAGCACTTTCTTCCAACTAGGTTCTTCTGTGTCTTCTTCCTCTTCGGACTCCTCGCTAGTCAAGTCCTCTTCTGCTTGTTGAGGTGGCGCTGTGCTAGAACTTGCCTGACTGACCTTGATTTTGATGTGTGTTTTAGCACTAATATCCCAAAGTTTCATAATATGAGACTTTAGGATTTCGGCTCGCCACAAATGATGGTTCATGAATTTAGGACAGTAGTCCGTGAATCCATTACACTTAACTTCGTAATAATTAGCTATGGCCGAAACCAAATAACTCATTCCTAAGTTATTTCTCCTCTTGAGTCAAGTAGCACTAATTGCGTTAAAAATGTGGGTAGTTGTGCAAACTAGGATGTTGTGGTCCATGCACCATAAAAGGAAAAGTTCCTTCGTCGAAACTAACAAAAACAGTTTGACACATGAATTTGTACAACAACAAGTGTTCATGGCTCCTGATGATGTTGTTATGTGCGTTCTTAACATCGAAGCACTCTAACCCAGTTAGTTCAATCCAGTAGGTGTGATACGGAAATCATCATACTGATCCACTACGGACGATTCGGGAAAACCACAAATTTCATACAAGGTATCATAATTAAGCTCATACAGTTGTCCCCGCAACCTAAACCACAATTCCTTAAGTCTATTAGATTCGAACTGAAGGGATGTAAAGAATTTTAAGGTTAGTTCTTCGTAACTTGGATATTGAAAATGAATAAACTGTCCCCATTGAATTCTCTTTGCCAAATTTTTGACCTTGTCTCTTAATTCTAGTCTATCTAAAGTCTCAAAATGAAAATACTTGGGAACCATAATTTGTTTATTGCGAAGGGAGTGAAAGAAGTTACCTTCCTCATCTGAGAAGATCGAGAAAGGCTTTCTATAATTCACTGCCCTATCTCTTTTGTCGCGACTCGATACCTGGGCTTTCCCCTTGAATTAGGTGCGTTTAACAGTCTGCTTGATTTGTGGCCCCATTAAGAATGAGAGTGTGCAAAAGTTGCGAGATTAAGGGAGTTGAGTGTAGGTAGAGAGAAGTGAGAGTCTTTGAATGCCTTATATGTAGAGAGAGAGAGAGTCTAAATGAAAGTGATGGATGAAATGAGGTTAGAATTTAATATATAGGTGAGAGGAGGGCAATTTTTTAAGAAAAAATACTGAAAAACGTGTGCCTGTAATGCCCTGCCATAGGCCACGATCGTGGCCTGCATTAATTCCATCGATTTTCCAATTTCTTTCTTCTTTTGTCCTTCTACACATTCCCGAGATGCCTTCCTAACTCTTTTATATCTCTTTCACTTCTTTTTTTTGCTTACTTCCTCAATCATCTAATGTCGAAGTCCTATGCCTTCCTAACCTTATTTGGAAACTAAATAGTCTAACTACGAAGTTCAAACTATCTAAACGTAAAAGGGAATAACATGGAATTAACAATCCATGGGTTGCCTCCCATGCAGCACTTCTTTTAACGTCAGTAGCTCGACGCTCTTTTTGTGCTCATGGTGGTTCAAATGAATCATGCAATGGTAGCGCAGTCATTGATCTTACAATTTGCACATGAGCTACCATGCTATGGGTTCCACCTTCCTTCTGCTTCACCTTCCTTTGCTTTCTCCTCCGCGATCGATTCTTTCTAAATGCATTCCCAAGATCCTCAATATCTTCCCATTGTCCTCAAGGTTCGGTTTCTTTGATGTTAGTTGGAAGTAAGGGAGAACTGTTGTCATTCTTCAACATAGTGAAGGTTATTTGATGCTTTCCAACCACAGAGTTAGTTCACCCCCATCAACGTCAATTATTGAGTGAGCAATAGCCAAGAATGGTCGTCCAAGGACTATAGGGGTTTCCACTTCTTCTCCAATATCCAATACAAATAAGTCTGTGGGCAAGGTAAATATATCGATCTGTACTTGCACATCCTTAATAATACCCTTCGGTAGATGAACTGTTTTGTCTGCCATCTTCACTAGCATCATAGTGGGTTCTAACTCTTCTAACTTTTTGACTAAAGGTATAGAGCATCATATTAATACTCGCTTCCAAATCTACGAATGCCTTGTCTATTTTAACTACATTGTCCTCGAGGTTCAGTTTCTTTGATGTTAGTTAAAAGTAAGGGAGAATCATTGTCATTCTTCGACATAGTGAAGGTTATTTTATGCTTTTCGATCATCAGAGTTAGTTCACCTCCATCAACGTCAATTATTGAGAGAGCAGTAGCCAAGAATGGTCGTCTAAGGACTACAAAGGTTTCCACATCTTCTCCAATATCTAATACAATGAAGTCCGTAGGGAAAGTAAATGTATCAATATGTATTTACACATCCTTAATAATAACCTTCGGTCGATGAACTGTTTTGTCCATTAGCATCATAGTAGGTTATAACTCTTCTAACCCCAATTTTTTTTTACTAAAGATATAGGGCATCACATTAATACTCACTCCCAAATCTATGAATGCCCTATCTATTTTAACTCCATTGATACTGCAAGGAATGTAAAAGTCCCTAGGTCCTCTTTCTTCTGTGCTATATTAGGGTTTTCTTCTATTATGAGTTCCTTAATCTTCTTCATAATTGATTCTCTTAGTGTAAGCCTCGTTTATCATTGCTCTTTTATGTCCTCAACATTGTTTAATTCAGCCTCTTTAGAATTCCACGTCGCCTTATTTGAATTTAACTTCGCTGAGCTAGAATAGGGTATGAAAATTCAGGTCGATGTTCCTCGATTGGCTTAATTACGAGCTCACTTGGAAGGAATTCCATATTTTCTTATCCTTCTCCATTGTCTCCATCTTCTTTCATATGTTCGAGTTTCTTTTCTTGGGTCTAATGGCCATGATCCATTCCTAAGTAATGGCCATGATCCATTCCTTTGGTTAGATTCGGTATTACTTAGAAGGGTTCCTACATTCTGAGTTGAAATTACCTCTGCTAGTTGACCTACTTAGACCTCCAGATTGTGTATTGAAGAGGCATAGTTTTTAGTGACTTACTCGAGCTTGCTTTCAAGCTTCTTATATGCATCCTCCATGCCTCCAATTTTATCTAAATTCCTATCCAACTTGGATTCCATTGAGCTCGGTTTATCTTGCTAGAAACCTGGTTGTCTTTGGGGTGTGAATTGTCCTCCAACATTGTTCATCCAAAAGAAGTTAGGGTGATTCTTCCACCCAGGGTTGTATGTGTTGGAGTAGGGATTGTTTCCCCCTCCTCGTTCCTATTGAGCTCCTATATAACTAACTTGCTCTAGATAGTTGTCCTTTATCAAGAAGCAGTCCACCGTATCATGGTCTATCTGTCCACATAGTTCACACTTTAGTTGCACAACTTTTACCAGAGCTAAAGATGAAGCCTTTATGTTGTTGAGCTGTCGAGTTAAGTTATCAATTTTCGCTTACATCTCTGTCATTTGATCAACAACTACAACTTGCTTTTGTTCTCGAAAGGTAGTGGGTTGTCTACTCTGCTTGTTCATCTATGTAAGGTTATGATCATGCATTTCATACATAATATATATCAAATATACGCAGTGGAAAATAAAATGGAATCTCAAAAAACAGATCAACTCATGCATATAGATATAGAAAACAAAAACATGAAATGTAAGATGTTTACATACCTTTTTGACAATCTCCTTCGTTCTTTAATCTTCTCTGCGTTGGGCTGTTGTAAACCATAACGATCAATGTAGATTGTCTCTAATGAAAGTTCACACGAAGATAGAAATATAAAACCTGTTGGATCCCGTTTCCGGAATCCAACTACTTAATCCGAAAACCTCAAACATAACATGATTCCTTACAAACTCTTCTCTTGCTCTCATACCATCTATGTTGGGACCCGATCTCAGGAACCGGATCCCAACCGGAAAACAGAAACGGAAAGCGAAAAGCAGAATTCGGAATCAGAAATCGGAAGAACAGAATTCTTTTCAAATTCGAAGCGGAACGGAACGGAAGTAAATCGAAA
>JAOTAX010116830.1:0-23852 GCA_025629825.1 Erythroxylum guanchezii | reverse complement strand
AATAATAATAATAATAATAATAATAATAATAATAAGATTTACATAAGAACAAGGTCGTAGAAATATGCCAACTCCTTGCTACAGCTTTGACTACTCGCTTTTGTATCCTCTCCGAATCCTTGCTGTAGCTTTGACTCTTTTGTATCATTTCCTTTGTCAATGTATACTCTCCTTGTTGTTGTATCCTCGACCAATTCGATCTACCACTTGTTCATCTTGGACAACTTGGTTAACAAGATCCTTTGGTGGGAAATGAGAAGAAATATTTTGAAGAGATTTTGCTTAGAAGAATGAGGCCAAAAATGAGACTCTTCTCATTCAAGTTTCGGTTATACATGCATGTGAGGAGAGAATGAGTCAAAAAATGGAAGAACACTTTTTACTCTCCTTGTCAATTTCGGTTATCATGAAAGGAAGAAGTGATGTGCATCTAACGTATCACTTCATTCTTTAATCAATCATAAAGAAGCCAATAAATGAGATTCTTCTCATTTGTTTAAGATGGCTATATAAAAAGACCAATAACCTAAATGAGACCTTCTCATTTTTAGTTATGGATGAAAGAAGGAAGAGAGAGTACATCAAATGTATCTCTTCCTTTCTTTATTCAAATGAATGCTAAAAGGTTACATTACATGTCATCATTAAAAGACAACCATTAAACTATTTAATGATAAGATCATTACTCCATTTAATGCTGATAAAGCATTATAAAACCCATCTTTAATTTAGCAATTCAATGCTAAATGTGTAGCTTCACATTTAGGTATAAAAAATTGAAATATGCCCTCCTTCTTTCTTTAATAAATTTGTTTCAATTTAATTAATCTAATTAATCAAATCAAACCAAAGCCAAGCCCATTATCAAATGTTCATTTGGGCTTCTAATTAAAGTAAGTCCAACATTCAATCATGGGCTTTAAAATCTCTATTTTTATTTCTTACTTTGCTTGATAACCTTCCCAGAAGCTAAATGGGGAATCTAATTGGTCGTATATAATTCAAGCTCCAATAAACCCAGAATTAATTTAATCTCATTATAATTGATTCCAGTTTATTAACCAAATGTCATTCCACTAAAAACAATTGGTTGAACTCCTGAATTACTAAATATTATGAGAATAAATGTTTCAAATAAGATGTCCAATCGCAAACTTTATTATGAACCATATTATAGTCATCCACACAATAAAGGGTAAAATTACCGTTTTGCCCTTATATTGATTTTTTCTTCTTGATCTCCCGTTTTACTCTATATGGTGATTAACACACAAGATCTAGTCTTGCTGTTAAGACTTGATGGGTAACTAGTCCATGAAACTGCTAGCGCCATTTTAATTACCAAACTCCATAAAACATCTAGAAGTAATGATATCACTATAAACTCTTTATTTGAGTGAATGTTTCCTGATACATGTTTCAATTAATAATTCCAACATGCAAACACTAGATTAATGCTCTGTAAAAATCCATTTCAATCATATCAAGAATTATAATGAAACACATATGAGTTCACCGCTTATCAAGATTACGGTTTGTAATAAAAAAATGGTAAGGTGTATGTTTTAAGATTAAAGTAACCGCCCACTTTATTCTTTAAAAACATACTTGATTCCATATTCATTTAATAATGCCATTATCGATAGTCAACTACTATCATGATATGAAACTCATCATTCCCTTAAAGTAATCTCTTTTACTTACATGGAGATAAATCGCAAAAGAAGTAATGTGGCTCCAAGGTTCTTCAGAATAAGCCACTGCCTCACTATTATAACAATAAAGTGTAATGGCTTTTTCTGCCTCAGGAACTACCTCCAAATCATTCAAAAACTTATGGAGCCAGATTACTTCTTTTGCTGCTTCACAGACAGTAACATACTCAGCCTCCATAGTTGAATCAGCAGCACAAGATTGCTTGATACTCCTCCAGACTATAGCTCTACCTCTAAAATAAATATTGAACCAGAGGTTGATTTCTTTGAATCAACATCTGATTAAAAATCTGAATTTGTATATCCTGTCAGATTAAGGTTACTTTAAGAGTAAACAAGCATTAAGTTCTTCGTCATACAAAGATACTTTAGCATGCACTTAACCGCAATCCAATGCTCCACTCTTGGATTGGACTGGAATCTACTTACCAGTCCCACTATGTAACAGATATCCGGTCTAGTGCAAAGCAGAGCATACATTCAACTTCCAACAGTCGAAGCATATGGAATGTTATGCATATGTTCAACCTCCTCTTGGGTCTTAGGTACTTGCTCCTTTGAATGTTTGATTCCATGTCTAGTAGCATGGCAAACTTATTGAGCATGTTCTCAATGTAGGTTATTTGAGACAAGGCTGTCAGTTTGTTCTTACGATCCCTTATAAGTTTGATCCTTAGAACATAGCTAGCCTCTCCTAAATCCTTCATTGAGAACTGTTCGTTCAGCCATCCCTTAACTGTAGATAACATTCCTGCATCATTCCCAATAAGCAAAATGTCATCGACATACAGGATTAGGAAAGTAACCTTGCCTTCTTGTATCCTTTTATAGACATAAGGCTCATTTAGGTTTTGTATGAATCCATAGGTTTTGATAGACTTATCAAACCTAATGTTTCAAGACCTAGATGCTTGCTTAAGTCCATAAATGGACCTCTGCAATTTGCATACCTTATGCTCATTACCTAGCTCAATGAATCCTTCTGGTTGAGCCATATAAATGGTCTCCTCAAGATCCCCATTAAGAAATGTGGTCTTGATGTCCATTTTCCATATTTCATAATCGAAATAGGCTGCTATGGCCAAAAGAATTCTGATGGACTTAAGCATGACAACTGGAGAAAAAGTCTCCTCATAGTCTATACCCTAGTATAACCCTTAGCTACTAATCTAGCTTTAAAAGTCTCTACCTTTCCATCAGATCCTCTTTTCCTTTTATAAATCCATTTATACCCTATGTCTTTTACATCTGGTGGTAGATCTACAAAGATTCAGACTTCATTGGTGTACATGGAATTGATATCCAATTCCATTGTCTTGAGCTATTTTTCTGCGTCAACATCATTAATAGCCTGTGTATAAGTAATGGGATCCGTTTATTCTTGGTCCGAGATGGCAATTATGCCTTTTCCTAGACCTAAACACCTATCTAGTTGTTTCACCACCCTCTTATTACGTCTAGGTATTACTTGATGTTCAGGCTGCTCTTCTGATTCAATTCTTGAATTCATTTTGACATCTTGTTCTGCTATATCCAAATCAACTCTTGGTTTGGATGAAATAGCTAACTACTTTAGTACTACTTCACTTCTTCCTTTGTGATTTCTCACCAATTCTTCCTCCAAGAAGGTCGCATTTGTCAGCACAAATACCTTCCTGTCTTGAGGACTGTAAAAATAGTACCCTCGTCTACCCGTAGGATATCCTGCAAACAAACATACTTCTGACCTTGGTTCCATCTTTGTAGATTCAAGCCTCATAACATGGGCTGGGCAGCCCCAAGTCCTTTAATGCCACAATGAAGGCACTCAGCCAGTCCATAAGTCCCTAGGTGTTTTAGGCACTGATTTGGATGGAGCAAAGTTAAGAAAATAAGTTGTCATTTGTATGATATATCCCTAGAACGAATCTGGAAGGCTAGCATAGGACATCATTGATCTTACCATCTTTAATAGAGTCCTATTCCTCCTCTCTACTACACCATTTTGTTGAGGTATTCGAGGAGCTGACAAGTTGGAAACAATTCCATTGTCAATTAGAAATTGTTGGAACTCTCCAGATGAGTACTCACCACCTCAATCCAATCGAAGTTGTTTTAATGGCTTGCCTAGCTGCTTCTCAGCTTCAGAATTGAATTCTTTGAACTTTTCAAAGGACTCACTCTTTTTATTGATCAAATACAAATAGCCATGTCTAGAGTAATCATCTATAAAGGTTATGAAATATTCATAACCTCCTTTAGCTTGTACGTTCATGGGCCCACACACATCAGTATGTACTAGGTCCAACGTGGATTCAGATATGTTTCCTTTGGAAGGAAATGAGGCGTTGGTCATTTTTCTTCAATACAAGACTCACAGGTGGGTAATGGATCATTATCTAATCCCGCAAGGATCCCATCCTTCACTAACCTGTCAAGTCTTTTATGATTGATATAACCTATTCTTACATGCCAAAGATATTTTGAATTAATGCTAGAGTCAGTGGATTGTCTTGGTTTTATTAATTATGTGGTGTTTAGTGAGCCTGTCATAGGTTCTATAAAGAACAATCCTATTTAATTATCACATTACAAATAAAATCCTTATTCTTATATATTGAAACAACATTTTCAAAATATAAGGAATATCCATATTTTATTAAACAAAAAATAGAAATCATGTTCCTTACAATCATTGGGATGTAATATACATCCTCCAACTATAACCTATGACCACTAGGAAAATCCAAGATAATTACTCCCACTGATTCTGTTGAAACATAGGATCTATCTGTTATCTTGACTTGAAACTGGCCTTTATATAGTCTTTTCTTTTGCTAGAACCCTTGTAAGGAATTGCAAACATGGTTAGTGGCTAATAAATCTAATATCCAAGAATCAGAATCTGCCACATTCTAGTTCCTAACAAATTTAGGAAACCCATACCTTGTTTGCTTTTGAGGGACTTAAGGTAGACCACACAGTTTCTTTTCCAGTGACCCTCCTCACCACATTGGAAACACTTTCCCTTGGTGTCCGCTTTGGCCTTCTTTTTCATGGGTTAGACCTTGACCCCTGTTTAGGCCTTCTTTTTCATTAGCCCCTTCTTCTTTTGCTTGCCCTTACCCTTGGGCTTAGAAGAAGATGCTACATTAGCTTCTGGCCCATGAGCCTTGATATTTAATATCTCCTCCATGCTCTGGAGGGTATTCATCAACTCACTCAAAGTGTAATCCTTGCTGTTGAGCTCATAGTCCAACTTAAACTACTGAAAAGATGAGTTTAAGCTATTGATGATCATAATCAGCTGCATGTCCGCATCTATATCCGCCCCAAGAATCTCAACCTCAGTAACTGCAGAGATTACCTTCAGCATATAATCCCGCACTAATTCGCCAGGTTTTTGTCTGAGATTATGAAAGGTTTGGATAGCTTTCACTCTTATAGACCTGGTCGACACACCAAATATCTCATATAGGTGATGGACCATTACACCAGTAGTTTTCACGCAAGCAATTTGTTTTTGCAACATTCTGTTGACAGAAGCTAGAATATAACACTTAGTAGTCTTATCAGCATTTTGCCATTGCTCATGTTATTGGACTTGCTCAGAAGTTGAATTACCATATGGAGGTGTAGGCTCATTTTCCGTTAATACCCATGAAATTTGTTCATATTGAAGAACAATGTCAAGGTTACGTCTCCATTCATTAAAATTCTCTCCATTTTCCAATTTGTCATTAGTCAAGAGCAAAGTGAGTGGATTCATATTGTGGTTGATTATGTCTAAAAATATAAATTATTAAAACATGAGCATACTAGTCAACAATATTGGAACTTTGTATAAAATCATGATGCATGTATGCATGATGATAGATTTAACAAAACTTAAAAAATTTAAAACTTTATACGATGGTTATTTTTCTTATCTATAACGGACTAAGTGACAGTGGGTCATCTTAACCATTAAAAGAAAAACTGGGACCCTCCCACTCAAAAAACTACCAAGCATCTTCATGCCTAACTTTTTGAGAAACGCCATGATTTGGTCCATACTTTTACTAATAGAGTTACGATGGGCAGGTTATTGATAAAATATGTTGAGTGTGTAACCATTTGATTCATCTACTAAAGATACTTACAACTATGCCTCGGTGGGAGGTCACATTTGCTACCAATGAGTGGACTTATCCTTAAGGAGATCCAAACCATGCAAGATCTAGGATTCATGCCCTTCGGTGGGGAGTAACACTTCACCACATGTAAATGGGCCATCACATGGAGACCGTGGACTCTCATATGAGCATCCTCTCCCACTTAATCTTTTTGGGCTTTAAGTTTTAATAAATACCATCTTGTCTAAATGCAATTTATTATCCATCCTATATTGTTTCATTATATATCTCATACATAATGAATGCATGGCAAAGCCTAGGGTTGGCAATTTTCTAAATGGCATACAATCACATAATATCACATACTATTTGCATCCATTTATCCATTCATCTCATGAACTAATAGGCCACATTTGATTGTCCATCCTAGAACATAAATAAAATTACAAGGCTTTTAGGCCAAAAAATTTCTTCTTGGACTCGGATCTTCCACTTTGAACTCTTCATCCACATGACCCAGCCCATTCGGTAAAAAATGTGTAATGGCATTTTCATAAAACTGGATTTTGTTACTTTGAAAACAAAAATTCCAACACTTGTTTTTCATCAAAACCGAAACTATGGCAATATGAAAATAAAAATTCCAACACTTATTTTTGGTAAATCCAACACTTAAAAAACATTCCAACACTTGTATTTCATCAAACCAAAACTTTGTTAAAATAAAATTTCCAACACCTTGGTTTTCACAAAACCAAAAATTTGTTAAAACAAAATTCCAACACTTTGGTTTTCATAAAATCAAAACTTTTCCAATACACTAAAGGATACACCGAAACCATTACCTATTCTTCTCTTCGACCCATTATTGATCCATCTTCAATATTACAGAATTTTGTATATTACAAAATCAAATAAAACAAAAAAATAAAACCAAGGAGGAAATATGACGATGATAGGCAACCCTCCTTGTTACAAAACAAATGAAGAAAACTTACAAGGTAAAACTATATTCTATGGACAACCAAAAGAGCAAAACATACACATATATATTTCTATCACATAAACATATGCAGCATAAAAAATTTAATTGCCAACCCATTCATCACATATAGGAACCGAAATCATGCATAATAAAGTGGCTCTGATACCAATTGTTAGATCAAAAACAAAAGCATGCAAGATTTGGCTAAAACGGTAGATTTCAAAAGTTTTTCGAAATCAAAATTCAGCGGAAATAACATAACCAAATCAACATGTTTCAAGCATACATGATACGGTATAAGGAAAATATTTGCATAAGAACAAGGAGGTAGAAATATACCGACTCCTTGCTACAGCTTTCACTCCTCGCTTTTGTATCCTCTCCGAATCCTTGCTATAGCTTTGACTCTTTTGTATCCTTTCCTTTGTCAATGTATCCTCTCCTTGTTGTTGTATCCTCAACCAACCCTATCTACCACTTGTTCTTCTTGGACAACTTGGTTAACAAGATCTTTTGGTAGGAAAGGAGAAGAAATATTTTGAAGATATTTTTCTTAAAAGAAAGAAGCCAAAAATGAGGCTCTTCTCATTCAAGTTTTGACTATGCATGCATGAGAGGAGAGAGTGAGTCAAAAATGCAATAACACTTCTTACTCTCGTTGTCAATTTTGGTTATCATGAAAGAAAGAAGTGATGTGCATCCAATGCATCACTTCATTCTTTAATCAATCATCAAGAAGGCAATAAATGAGACTCTTCTCATTTGTTTAAGATGGCTATATGAAAAGATCAATAACCAAAATGAGACCTTCTCATTTTCGGTTATGGATGAAAGAAGGAAGAGAGAGTACATCAAATGCACCTCTTCCTTTTTTTAATCAAATGAATGCTGAAATGTTACATTACATGCCATCATTAAAAGATAACCATTAAACCATTTAATGATAAGATCATTACTCCATTTAATGATGATAAAGCATGATAAAAACCATCTTTAATTTAGTAATTCAATGTTAAATGTGCAGCTACACATTTAGGTATAAAAAGCCAAAATATGCCCTTCTTCTTTCTTTAATAACTTTGTTTCAATTTAATTAATCTAATTAATCAAATCAAACCAAAGTCAAGCCCAATATTAAATGTTCATTTGGGCTTCCAATTAAAGTAAGCCCAACATTCAATCATGGGCTTTAAAGCCTCTATTTATATTTCTTACTTTGCTTGATAACCTTCCTAGAAGTCAAATGGAGAATCTAATTGGACTTATATAATTCAAGCTCCAATAAGCCCGGAATTAATTTAATCTCATTAGAATTAATTCCAGCTTATTAATCAAATGTCATTCCACTAAAGACAATTAGTTGAACTCTTGAATTACTAAATATTATGAGAAAACATGTTTTAAATAAGATGTCCAATTGCAAACTTTATTATGAACCATATTATAGCCATCCACACAATAAAGGGTAAAACTACCGTTTTGCCCTTATGTTGGTTTTTCCTTTTAGATCTCCCGTTTTACTCTATATGGTGATTAACATATAAGATCTTATCTTGGTGCTAATACTTGATGGGTAGCTAGTCCATCAAACTACTGACGCCAGTTTAATCACCAAATTCCATAAAACATCTAGAAGTGATAATATCACTATAAACTCTTTATTTGAGTAAATGTTCCCTGATACATATTTCAATTAATAACGCCAACATGTAGACACTGGATTGATACTCTGTAAAAATCCATTCCAATCATATCAAGTATTATAATGAAACACATATGAGTTCACTACTTATCAAGATTGTGGTTCGTAATAAAAGAATGTTAAGGTGTATGTTTTAAGATTAAAGTAACGACCCACTTTATTCTTTAAAAACATACTTGATTCCAGATTCATTTAATAGTGCCATTATCGATAGTCAACTACTATCATGGTATGAAACTCGTAATTCTCTTAAAGTAAACTCTTTTACTTACACAGAGATAAACCGTAACACTATAGCCTAAACCATAATCAAACGACCAACTTGATTATTCGACTGTGAATCAACTAATTTAGATTCTAATAATATCCATGTTTCCCATACATCTCCATGTATATGTCTATTACTTACAAAAGAATCTTGGTACCTTATAACTAGATATATAATGCTCATACAAATAAAACCAAACTCTTTTGTTTTATTAATAATATATATTTTCATTACAAAAGTAACTGGAAGAAGATTAAGTTATATGTAAATACATTTTCTTTCTAGGTTACTATATTTACATAACTCTAACAAGGAGAACATTTCTGTAATAATCTTTTGATGCTCTCCTTAAAAGATACAGAGTCTACCATCGTGCTGCCACCCAATACCACTCGCAAACAAGTGGCAAAGTGGAGGTTATCAATCGTAAGCTTAAAAAAATATTGGAGAAGACGATGAATGGTTTAAGAAAGGATTGGGCCTTAAATTTGGATGACACCTTATAGGCTTATCAAACCACCTTTAAAACCCAATTGGAATGACTCCATTCAGAATGGTGTATGGTTAACCTTGTCATTTGCCTATGGAGCTCGAGTAGAAAACATACTAGGCAACGAAAGCTTTAAATTTTGATTGGAAGTGAGAAGATGAGAGAAACTCTTGCAACTGAATGAATTCAAGGAATTTTGCTTCAACACGTATGAAAATGCCAAACTCTATAAGGGGAAGGTGAAGAGATGGCATGATTCTCATTTCAAGAAGAAAGAGTTCAAGGTGGGAGATGTGGTGTTGTTATACAATTCAAGATTAAAGCTATTTTTGGGAAAGCTCAAATCAGGATGGAGTGGACCTTTTGCGGCAACTCATTTATTCAACACCTCAATCTGATTGAAGTATTTTAATAATTATACCCAGCTATTTCTCTACTTTATTTCTGAATTCTTTAAACTTTTCAAAGGCCTCATATTTGTATCTCATCAGATATAGATATCCATATCAAGAATAATCATTGATGAAGGTAATGAAGTATATGAAACCACCTTTGGCGTGTATGGAAATCGGACCACATACATCTGAATGTATCAAGTCCAATAGTACAATAGTTTGTTCACCCTTTCCCTTAAAGGGTAACTTTGTCATCTTTCTTAATAAGTAAGATTCACGTGTCATATGATTCATAATCAAATGACCTAAACTACCACACTTGTGTAGTTTATTCATGCGTCTCTCACTTATATGGCCAAAGCGACAATTTCATAAGCAAGATGATTTCACATTATCTCATTTTTGTCTTTTATTATCATTGATATTTAAAACTAGATTAGACATATCTAATGTGTATAGTCCATTGCATAATGTACCCACAGCATAAAGCATTTCATTCAAACTAACAAAACAACCATTGTTACTAAAATTTAAATGGAAACCAGCTTTATTATGACTAGAAACTGAAATAATATTCTTAGTCAATACAAGCACGAAAGAAACAATAATCTAATTTTATTACAAGCCCACTAGGAAGTGTCAATACATAAGTTCTTATGGCTAATTCAACAACTTTTGCTCCATTGCCCATATGCAGGTCCGTCTCTCCCTTGTTGAGTTGTCTACTATTCCTGAGGCCCTGCATATTAATACATATGTGTAAGCCACAACCGGTATCCAATACCCATATGTTATTATTAGAAACAGTATTACTATCAATAACAAGCATACCTGACATAGATGGGGCATCTGATGCCTTCTTCTACTTCAGTGACTCCAAATAGGCCTTGCAGTTCCTCTTTTAATGGCCATCCTTGCCACAGTGGAAGCATGTTCTCTTAGGGGTAGTCTCCTTAGCTTTCTTCTTGGCCACACCTCCTTTAGGCCATGTGGACTTCTTCTTCTTTTGGTTCTTCCTCCTCGAACTAGAAGAGTCTACCAGCATCAAAGCCTTACTGTCTTTACAGACAGATGGCTCAACTGTTTTGAGCTTTAAAATTTATAAGCCCTCAAATACCTTAAGCGCACTGGTCGTAACTATAGTATAAGAGGTGTCGATCCCACTCGGAGGGTACTAGCCTAATCCTATGTCATATAAGGCTCAAAGAAAAGAATAAAAGGAAATAAAAACTACACAAGTGAACACGGAAAGTAAATACGAGAAATTGATTCAAGAATTGTAAAGCAAAAATTTCAACAAAATATAATTAAACTGAGCAGTCACACATGTCACAATGGAAATCCGTCAAGAGAGTTAATCAAGTTATGAGAGAAGGGATTTTACCTATCATTAATGCTAATCTAGCCATTTATGTGTTTACAAGGTGTCAGTTCTAGATAGACATAGGGTTGATTACTCTCTCTCAAGTTATAACCATTAAACACTAAATTGTAAACCCTAATCGAATTATGAAACTTGCAATCTCTCAATTCATAAATTACCCACAATTCTAATTAGTTATAAAGCTCTCTAATAAACAATCGGGTCTCGCACAGGACCTTTCTCCATAAAATTACCGACTAGATTGATTAAGCGGTCAATTAGACCGCCTAACTCTCATTAATTTGATATAATCATTTTCATCTAGCTCACCTCTTAGTTTGTTACCGAAACATGCAAATACATTAATTAATCATAACATCCAAACCAATAAGCACAAAAATAACTAAATCAACATTAACTCAAAGTAAAATCCCAAAGAAGAGTTTAGAACATTATCAACAACCTGAAATCCAACTCCAGACAATCCATCTCAATTTTATACATCTAAATGAAAAAGGAAATGAAGAGAAAATGGAACTTAGGTTGGACAAATCGGAAAGGTAGCGATGTCAGGATACCACCTAATCTGGGGAGCACCGGCGTTGGGATCCACTTCTTCTTCCTCCTCTTTTTCTCTCTCTCTCTCTTCTTTTTCTCTCTCTTTAGCATTTCAAAGAGTGGTTGAATGTAAAGCTCCATTCTTCCTTCCTCTTGTCATTCTTTAAATAGTCTTTTATGTTTTGGATAACCCTAGGGCTTTTTCGGGTCTGAAAGGTCCAAAAGTCCCTCGAAACGTGAAATTCATAAGTGTCTGTGTGTTTGCCCGACGTAGGCCACGATCATGGCTCACATTTGAGCCTTCTGTCACGATTGTGGCATGCAGGTCACGATCGTGGGCCATTCCTAAACCTTCTATTTTCGACTTGAATGTCTTTCGAAAATCTTCTATTATTTGATATTGACCCTAAAACACTAGCAAACACATCAAGGTACCTCAAAAACATAATATTTAAGCTCAAAAGCTTACACTAACCCTTAAAACACTTAAAAGACAAATAATTAACAAACTAACACAATTCTAACCTAAACACATACTAAATGATTGAATTAATAGCTAAACACATATCAAACTATGTACTAAACCACGATTCAATTTACACTTATCAAATCCTATGAAAGGTTACACCCTAAAATAAGAAAAATCACATAGGTCTCTCTGTTGAACACCCATTCAACCCTTATTATCTAATTCGTGATCCAGACTCACTTATGGTGTCAATAAATGAATTTAAATCAAATTTAGTTGTTAGAATAACTAAATCATGCATTATGATCATTCAAAAGCAATTAAAAAATATATTTCATAAATTAAAATGAATTCATCCTTAAAAAAATAAACATTTTGGTGTCTTCCTATTTAAATATTGAAAAGAATTTAGTTATGAATCATAGTTAAAATAAGATGATGTTTGGATCTTCATTCTTAATGAAAATAGCCCAGGAATTCTCCTTCTAAGGGTTCTTAGACCTCTTGACAACCTCTTGACAACTAATGCCAACCTTTAGGGAGAAAAAGATGCGCTTAAGGTCCTCAAGTGTCTTCAACAATTTAGGGTTTCTATAGTTTGTATACATCTTCATAACCTTGGACACAATCTGGGCTATAAGGTCATTCCTAATGTTTTATAGGCCCGAGAAAAAGTAAAAAGAAGGGCCCTAATAAACAACAATATGCATATGTATTGTTTAAGGTAAACATAAGATTCAATTCTCATACAAGTCCTTTTTCAATTAAAATGTTCCTTACTTCATTTTCAAGATTATTCCAATTTTTAGGATCATAAACATTGGATAGAAGGATTGGTTGCTCATCTATCCTTAAATTTTCTAAATTTGATGCATTTGATATGTGATCATGATTATTCAAATTACTAACATTCTCATGAATATGAATCTCATCACTTAAATTTCATTAGGTTGTTCAAAACTATCTCCACTAATTCCTCATAATTCTTACTAGAGGAGTCAACTCTCAAATTTATTGATAACTCCTTTTTAGAATTTTATTAACTATTTTTAATTTATGGAACTAAAAGAAGTAGGTAAGCTCAACAGAAGAGCAATAGCTCGACCATTTATCATAAAGATATATCAGTGGTATTATATATCTATGATTAAAAAAATGAGTCAAATTTAATATCCTGTATTGAAAATAAAAAAAAAAAGAGAAAACTTTTATGATAAAAGCTATCATACTCATTTTATTTTCAATTTTTAAGTAATTCTAAAATATCTAAAACTAATAGTGATCTACTTTTCACCGTAAAGAATTGAGATTAGCGACAATATTGTAATAGTTGGTTTCTTAACCTATTGAGGGATTAGAGTGATAGTCACGTGAATTATAGTATATTAGAAAGAATTGGTACATTTGGGATATGATTTCATTCACATGTATAACAAGAGCATATGTATACACATAAATGTTGATTTAGGAAAATTGCAATCCGGGGTATGAAAGGTTTAAAATGATTATGATTTGATTGTGTATTGCTTATGTCTTAAATTTTGGTTTGATGGATTACAAGTAATAAATTTGGAATTAATTGAAATTGATGAATTAAAATATACATTTATTCTAGGAAAAATGTAAAGTGGCAAGATAAGTTGACACATGGAAATTTAGGATGACTAAACCTATATGGCTTATAAAATGTGTGACATTTGGCATGGAAAATTAAGTGAAAAATGGCATAGGAAATTAAATGAAAAATGGCAGCAACGATTGAGTGATAAATGGCCTAGCACAATTATGACAAATAGCAGCTTATGGAGAGGACAAGTGACTTACACGCATAGGTGACAAATGCCATTGTATAGTACTGACACCTAGCACCTAATGAGTCAAGCTACTGCAGGGATAGTTTATGTTGTGCCTATTCTTCTTCTTTCCTTTACTCTCGCCACCAAAACATTCACACACCCTCACAGTGTAACACCATAATACCCCCTATGAGGATATACGGATGCCATACAAAACAAACCTAGAACATACCAAGATATTCCAGCAAATCCTAAAAATATGGCAACATGTCACAACTCGGTACCACATCGGGTCCATGACAACCGCCCCATACTCGAGCTAAGGATACTCGCAGTATCCTTAATCCGACTATACAAGGCTTACTGAATATCTCTTTTATTAATTTTTTTTAAAAATTTGGGCAGCATAACGACTGTATTTTAAAAATCCCAAAAACCTGCAAACAATTTTAAATACACTTCTATATTCACATCCAACCACAACTTCAGGACTCTCTAGTCCACTCAAGACAATCTCTACTCCAGGCAGTCTCAACTCAAAGCAATCTCAACAATAGTATCAAAAGTTCATACATAAAATCTGTTACATAATACAAGGCAATCAAAAGTTAACTCACAAAATCATAAAACATGTCTACATAAACACAGTTCACGAGCCACTAGACAATAAAAATACAAATAAGAGACTACCCATGTGCGGGAACACCCCGAAAATATCAAAAAGCCACACGGTCCTTACAGAGCTTCAAGCTTACTAAATTACCCTGCATGGTTGGAAAGCGGAGGGGGTGAGTACATTTGGTACTCCGTGAACAGGAGAAGCATATATCACAATTCATTCCAAGACAGTGTAGATAACCTATGAAGGGAAAATATATCACATAAAAAACACATAGCCCAGCTTATGACTCAAAGTAAACTGGTTAGGGACCATAGGCCTAGCCTGTTAACTCACTCATCAGGTGAATATAGGTCCAAATTCCATTACAAAAAAGCATAAAAAATTATATGTATCAATCAAATCTCAATAGGCAAACCAATATTAGGATAAGCCAAAAACAATCATGTGTGACACCATTAGTCGGCCAAACTAATGTGCACACCCACCGATACTCAGTGTTGGCTCAACTTTAATCCGTGGTGAGTCCGGACTACAGTCGATAAGAGCGTCATGACCCTAGGTGATGACCTCGTTGGTGTCCAGAGCCTAGGTGTGGAATCACCCGCGAATCCCGTAGAAAGGTGTCGATACGACGACTCAACTTTAATGTACCAACGTTAAGGGTACGGGGGTCGCTTAATCATAATCAGTTGCGCCCAGCACATGATTGGCCAATCGTTTCCTCACCAATCACAAGACAAATCATGTACATTTATTAAGTATAAAAATCAAGTAAGGCACCATGCCTTTATTTATCGGTCCAACCAATAAAATGAAAACTTGTTATTGCTCTAAGCCAAAAGAGAACAAAAACATGCAACATACATGAATCATTTATGCATAAGTAATTTCGCATACATTATTTCATCAAAGAAAAGCCATCTTTTGAAATCCAAACGCATGGTTGTTGAAAACAATGCCATTTATTAAATACATGAGCATATTAGCATCCATTTGGAATTCAATTTCTACCTTACATTGCCTAGGTTCAAAATTCACATACAAGTCATCATACTTGTCTTAGGATGCTCTAATCCTATTTGAGAAATATGGTTTGCCCAACTCACCTCAAAAGAAGGTATACCCTCTCTTAACCTCAACAATCCTCAGTATGAGCTCCTCGAAGCACAACTCCCGAGCCTATACTTTCCTTTAGTGATATCTTTAAATCCCTTAAGAATTTCTCAAATCTAATGATAGATTTGAGTTCCTTGACCCCAAATTAGCTTAGAACACTTTGATTTTGGTCGAAAAGTCAAAAAGATGGTGAAATTTGGGTGATGGCCGAAAGTTCCCTTCTTCTCCTTTCTTCATCTTTCTTTTAATAAAACTAAGTGTTTTAAAGCGCATTTAATGGGTTGCACGGCCACCACATGGTAGAAGAGTCTAGAATTTGACTCTTCTTTGACCAAACAAGAGGAATTTACCAATTTGCCCTTAGTTATGTGAAATTACCATTATACCCTCCAAACTTTTCCCAAATTTGCAATTAAGTCCAAAATTTGGGAATGACCAAATTTTTTTTCATTTTGGTCCTTGGACTTTTGCAGGCCCCTCAACTTTATAAAATTACAAATTGGTCCTCAAAGAATTGAAAAATTACAATTAAGTCCTTAACTTTTACAAATTTTGCAATTAAGTCCATATGTACACCAACTTCTCCAATTTAGCTTTCTAAGTGTCTAATAAGTCTATAAACCATGTCTAATCACCTCTAAGGCATTAGAATATATTTAATTTAACCACCACGGTCTTATCCATCTGATGGACTCGGTTTTACACACTTAAAAGCTTATGTGTCAGAAATTTTCAAGATTTCGCATACCGATAAACATAATGTTATATATCACTGACATATGTACCAAAAGGATTCAATTACATTTTTAATCTCATATACAACCATGTATATATCAATATATAGTAGTATCTCCAAATACAAAACAACACAAAAGGCTCAGAAAGTCCAGTGTTACAAGTCCTCCCCTCCTCAAAAGCTTTTCGTCCTCGAAACTCCAAATTTGGGGACACAAATAAATAGGGGTACTGACGTCTCATAGTATCCTCAAGCTCCGATGTCATCTCCTCGACCTTATCGCTCTTCCAAAGAACCTTAACAGTGGATACCTGCTTGCTGCGTAATTTCTTTATCTGTCGATCCAAAATCTGCACTGGTTTCGCCTCAAAACTCAGATATGCTCTCAGTTCTATGGGGGGTGCCTCCAAAACATGAGATGGATCCGGTAAGTACTTTTTAAGCATAGAAACATGAAATACATTATGGATCCTATCCAAGTCTGGTGGTAATTCCAATCGATACGCCACAGTCTTGACTCGCTCCAGGATGCAGAAAGGTCCGACATATCGAGGGTTTAGCTTTCCTCGACTCTGAAATCTGATGATACCCTTCCATGGCGATATCTGAAGAAAAACCCTGTCATTAACTGCAAACTCTAACGGTCGTTGCCTATTATCTGCATAACTCTTTCGTCGATCCTGGGCTATTTTCATCTTCTCTCGAATGATTTTTATCTTCTGAGTGGCGACTTCTATCAATTCAGCTCCTTCTATTTTGGCCGTACCAACCTCATCCCAACACAGAGGTGCCCTGCACTTCCTTCCATAAAGTGCTTCATAAGGTGGCATACCAATACTTGTCTGATAACTATTGTTATAAGCAAACTCAATCAAAGACAAATGTCGGTCCCAACTCCCTTGGAATTCCATCACACATGCTCTCAACATGTCCTCTAGTGTTTGAATGGTCCTCTCTGACTGACCATCAGTCTGGGGGTGGAAGGCAGTGCTAAACTTCAATTTAATCCGTAAAGATTCCTAAAATTTTGGCCAAAATCGTGAGGTGAATCTCGGGTCCCCATCTGATACTATAGAAACTGGTACCCCGTGCAGCTTCACATTCTCGTCAATATATAGCCTTGCCAACTTTTCCAATGAATAGGTTGTGTGGATAGGCAGAAAATGAGTAGACTTCATCAATCTATCCACTATAACCCAAATAGCATCATGTCCCTTCGATGTACGGGGTAGCCCGACTACAAAATCCATCGTCACATGCTCCCACTTCCATTCTGGAATAGGCAAAGATTGTAACATACCTGCTGGTTTCTAATGTTCTGCCTTAATTTGTTGAAAGGGAAGGCATTTGGCCACAAATTCTGCTATCTCTCTCTTTATCCCTGGCCACCAATAACTCTCTTTAAGAGTTCGATACATCTTAGTACTACCCGGATGCATAGCATAAGCTGAACTGTGAGCTTCCTCCAAGATAGCCCACCTGAGACCCTGATCTTTCGGCACACAAACTCTATCTCTTAAGACTAATAACCCATCTTCTTTCAGTCTGAATCCTTCACTCTCATAGGATGGCAATTTCTCCTGAATGACTTTTAACTCGGGATCGTTAGCTTGTGATCTCCTAATCTCGTTAAGTAATGTAAGCCGGACTTCAAACCTTGCTAACAATGTTCCATCCTCCTCTGCCACTGAGAGTCTAACCCCAAGGCTCCGCACACTTATCAAATGTGTCAAGTAAGGATCTTGCCTAACAGTTACTGCTGAACAGGACTTACGGCTCAATGCATCGGCTACCAAATTTGCTTTCCCCGAATGGTAATCGATTATTAAGTCATAATCCTTAATCAATTCCATCCATCTTCTTTGTCTAAGATTTAGCTCCTTTTGTGCCATCAAATACTTCAGACTTTTGTGGTCAGTGTATATACGGCAAGTCTCCCCACAAAGGTAGTGTCTCCAAATCTTGAGTGCAAAAACTACTGCTGCAAGCTCTAAATCATGTGTGGGATAATTAAGCTAATGCTTTTTTAGCTGTCTAGAAGCATATGCGATCACTCGCCCAGCCTGCATAAGTATACAACCAAGTCCCTGGCGACTAGCATCACTGTATACCTCATACCCAGCCCCTTGGGTAGGTAAGGCCAACACTGGTGCGGATGTCAATTGTCTCTGCAGCTCTTGGAAACTCGACTCGCATTTATCATCCCACTGAAATTTTATTCCCTTCCGGGTGAGCCTCGACAAAGGAGCCGCGAGCACTGAGAAACCCTCAACAAATCTCCGATAATAACCAGCTAACCCCAGAAAAACTGCGGACTTCTGTAACATTCTTGGGTTGTTCCCATTCAAATATAGCTTTAACTTTCTTTGAGTCCACAAAAATACCTTCCCCTGATACAATATGCCCATGGAATCCTATCTCCCTTAGCCAAAATTCACACTTTGAGAACTTCGCATACAACTGCCTTTCGCGAAGTATTTGTAGCACAATCCGGAGATGTCTAGCATGCTCCTCTTCATTATGAGAATATATCAGAAGATCATCAATGAAGACTATGATAAACTGATCTAAATAGGGATGGAACACCCTGTTCATGAAATCCATAAATACTGCTGGTGCATTTGTCAATCCGAGCATCACTAAAAATTCATAATGTCCATAAAGCAGTCTTGTGCACATCTTTCTCATCAATCTTCAACTGATGATATCCCGACCTCAGATCTATTTTTGAGAATACTGTAGCCCCTCTTAACTGATCAAATAAATCATCAACCCTAGGAAGTGGATATTTATTCTTGATGGTAACCCTGTTTAATTGTCGATAATCAACACATAAGTGGAGGGTCCCGTCCTTCTTCTTGACAAATAATATTGGTGCTCCCCATGGTGAATGACTTGGTCTGATGAAACCTTTGTCCAACAACTCCTATAGTTGAATTTTTAACTCTTTCAATTCTGCCGATGCCATGCGATACGATGGTATAGATATTAGGGTTGTCCCCGGAACTAAGTCAATAGTGAAATCAAATTCCCGATCAGGTGGCAATCTGGGCAACTCCTCCGAAAAAACATCAGGGAACTCGCACACAATGGGGACATCTTCCAGTTCAACCCTCTTTGCCGAAGTGTCAATTACATGTGCAAGGAATGCCTGGCATCCTTGACGAATCGACCTCTTGGTTGTGATCACTGATATCAGACAACTCGGGAGTACTCGTCGATCACCAGTAAATTTAATCGGAACTCCATTCCGAAGTTCAAACTCCACTTCTTTCTTAAAATAATCAACCCTGGCGTGATACCTTTCTAACCAGTCAATCCCCAAAATCACCTCGAAGTCCTAGAGATTGAGGAGAATAAGATCTGCCTCTAACACAGCATCACCGATCTTTATCTCACAAGCAGTATATACTTCATCGTAAGCCACTTGCTTTCCAAGAGGAGTGACCACAATAAGAGGAGGATCTAACGGTTCCAGGGGATGACGAATATCCTTAACGAGGGTCATACTGACAAAAGATCTTTGCACGCCAGTGTCGATCAACACTTTAGCATCTTTACCCAGAACACATATAACACCTTATAACACTATAGGTTAGCATTCACAGTATTTAATAATTTACCGATACTGTACAAGTAAGCCTTAAAATATAACAATACACAATAAAGAAATATTCATCCGGAACATACTTGTAATCGTGTCTGGATTTGCTCAAACATCCTCCTCCGTCATTGCATAAACTCGCATTTTTGCCCATGTAGCTGGGCATTGCTGACCAGCTAGTGGTGCACTACTACCCACACCAGTCCTCTGTGTAGATCCAGAAGACTGAGCACCCGCTCTGACAGTCTCCCCTTGATGTCTCACCGACTGTCCTCCCTTAGCCGAAGTCCAAATCTGCTGTGGACAATCTCTCCTCAGATGCCTTGTCTCTCGACACTGAAAACACCTTCTCAACTCTGTACACCTGCCTACACGTACCTTTCTACAATTTCTACACTGCTCAGACCGATATGATCGAGTTCGGGAAGCAGAGCTAGTAGCAGGGGTAGTGTTTAGGGTTTAGGGTTTTAGGGTTTAGGGTTTAGGGTTTAGGGTTTAGGGTTGTGGTAACCGCAAGTGGGTAGCTGATGATGTAGCGCCCCCAATACTACCTGGAGCTGAACTATCACGGCTCCTCTTAGGCTGCTGGCTAAAAGAACCTCCTCCCTTTCTTTTTCCGTTCCTTTCTTCCCACTGTCTCCCACGCTCTTTCACCAACTTCTCGGCTCTCTTGGCCGACTGTACCATCTCCTTGAATGTAGTAGTTGAGGTAACTGTCATCCTATCCTGGATAGCCAAATGCAGTTCCGTCTCAAACCTTACACACAAATTCTCTTCATTAGCCACATATTCAGGGACATAAGTGGCGAGCTCCCTCAACTCTGTCTCAAACTCGTGCACCGAACTATTCTCTTGTGTCAGTGTAAAGAAGGCAGCCTTCTTATGATCTCGATCAAATTTGGTGTAGTATTGTTCGTTGAACTCACTGATAAAATCTCTCCAGGTCATCTGATTACTGTAGCTTCCTTGGACATTTTCCCACCAAACTCTATCATCGCGCTCCAGCAATCGGATGACAACCTTCATCTTCATCTTATCAGGCATTCCCATGTCATGAAATGTCTCTGCAGCTCGCCTTATCCGGGATTTGGCCTCTGTAACTCCACCATGCCCATCAAAAGTACTACACCTGAGGTTCCTTGCCTCTTTGATATAACCCAAAATTTCAAGCATCGGGTGTTGCCCTGGTGTATGACTAGGTACCCTTACTGGCTGTTGTGGTGGTGGTACTTGTGGCGGCATCTGGGGTGCTCCAGCCCCAGGTTGCTGCTGCGCAGTGTACTGTGCCCACCACGTCATCACCTACTGCAGAGCTTCTCTCGGCACCGGTGGTAAATTTGGCTGCTCTACGACTGGTGGTGTTACAGTGTGAGGCTGTATATAAGTTGAAGAGCTAGCTACCGCCGGTTCTGCGACTGCTTTTGTGCTATGTTCCTCCAGCTCGGGTCACAATGGTCTAACGTTGCGACGCCTTCCCCTTCCTCGTCCAACCATGCTATCACTATAAAATCAAAGAGAAGACATTGTTTAATAAAATAAATTGGGCTAAGCTTAGCTTAACCGCTATCCCAAACATCCCAATGAATGTCGATAAGTACTCCAATCGAGGTCGAAATCATCCAACCGTTAAGGAGGTCAACTTAACGATCCGAGACTCAACTTCTCGTCTAAAGACTTTCGACACACAGACTCGACTCCTAAGGCTCGTGAACTTTTTAAAAACAAAAATAACACTTTTGAAATATGCAAAACCATAGCTCTGATACCAATTTAATTATCACGACCCGATACCACATTGGGCCCATGGAAACCACCGCATACTCGGGCTAAGGATACTCACAGTATCCTTAGTCCGACTAAGCAAGGCTTACTGAATATCTCTTTTTTTTAAATTTTTTTTAAAATTTGAGCAGCATAACGACTGTATTTTAAAAATCCCAAAAACCTGCAAACAATTTTAAACACACTTCTATATTCACATCCAACCACAACTTCAGGACTCTCTAGTCCACTCAAGATAATCTCTACTCCAGGCAGTCTCAACTCAAAGCAATCTCAACAACAATATCAAAAGTTCATACATAAAATCTGTTACATAATACAAGGCAATCAAAAGTTAACTCACAAAATCATAAAGCATGTCTACATAAACACAGTTCACGAGCCACTAGACAATAAAAATACAAATAGGAGACTACCCACGTGCGGGAACACCCCGAAAATATCGAAAAGCCACACGGTCCTCACAGAGCTTCAAGCTTACTAAATTACTCTGCATGGTTGGA
This sequence comes from Erythroxylum guanchezii, assembly GCA_025629825.1. Lineage (NCBI taxonomy): Eukaryota > Viridiplantae > Streptophyta > Magnoliopsida > Malpighiales > Erythroxylaceae > Erythroxylum > Erythroxylum guanchezii. Next base: position 1,654 of record JAOTAX010116830.1, on the reverse strand, counting down.
AAGCGAAGGGGGTGAGTACACTTGGTACTCCGTGAGCAGGAGAAGCATATATCACAAATAGAAGTGATTCATTCCAAGACAGTGTAGATAACCTATGAAGGGAAAATATATCACGTAGAAAACACATAGGCCCAGCCTATGACTCCAAGTATACTAGTTAGGGACCATAGGTCTAGCCTGTTAACTCACTCATCAGGTGAATATAGGTCCAAATTACAGTACAAAAAAGCATAAAAAATTACATGTATCAATCAAATCTCAATAGGCAAACCAATATTAGGATAAGTTAAAAACAATCATGTGTGACACCATTAGTCGGCCAAACTAATATGCACACCCACCGATACTCGGTGTTGGCTTGACTTCCATCCGTGGTAAGTCTGGACTACAGTCGACAAGAGCGTCATGACCCTAGGTGATGACCTCGTCAGTGTCTAGAGCCTAGGTGTGGAATCACCCGCGAGTCCCGTAAAAAGGTGTCGATACGGCGACTCAACTTTAATGTACCAGCGTTAAGGGTATGGGGGTCGATTAATCATAATCAGTTGTGCCCAGCACACGATTGACCAATTGTTTCCTCACCAATCACAAAACAAATCATATACATTTATTAAGTATAAAAATCAAGTAAGGCACCATGCCTTTATTTATCAGTCCAACCGTTAAAATGAAAACTTGTTATTGCTCTAAGCCAAAAGAGAACAAAAACATGCAACATACATGACTCATTTATGCATAAGTAATTTCGCAAACATTATTTCATCAAAGAAAAGCCATCTTTTGAAATCCAAATGCATGGTTGTTGAAAACAATGCCATTTATTAAATACATGAGCATATTAGCATCCATTTGAAATTCAATTTCTACCTTACATTTCCTAGGTTCAAAATTCACATACAAGTCATCATACTTGTCTTAGGATGCTCTAATCCTATTTGAGAAATATGGTTTCCCCAACTCACCTAAAAAGAAGGTATACCCTCTCTTAACCTCAACAATCCTCAGTATGAGCTCCTCGATTCATAGCTCCCGTGTTGGATGCCAAACTTTTCTTGGAAGTTGGAACTGTTATGTAACACCCCACTCCCACGTGACCCGAACCCGACATCATTGGTGATATCCGAGTCCGTGTCTTGTGAGGGTGGCGTACTACATCAGTCAGTCAGACGAAACCCAGTATAAATATTATTTATTTATTTATTTTTTATTAAAGCATTCATTCATGTGCGCGGAATAAACAATAAATAACTTGAGCCCACAGTAAAAAGAAGCATTTTCAGTTATTACAAACGGTCAACAAGAATTTACAATAGCCATTTAATGTACAACAACAACAGAACCCCATTGGGCTCACTATAAATACAACGCATCATTTTACAAGGATGCCGGAAGAGATTCCTATGGGACACTAATGCAGACGCGAACTGATCCCGATCTCTATTCTTCACTTGCATACAGTAGGCATAATCCCGTGTCTAGCGGGGTACTCTTTAAAGCCTGAAAAATAGATGCAAAATTTTGGTGAGTTTTTGCAAACTCAGTGAAGAACCATCATCGATGCTTCGCCCAATTAATGCATCATACAAACACATTACAGTAATAGCACAGTCAGAATTACCATCTCAATCAATAGATATAAGCAGATCACAATTTT
>JAOTAX010116808.1:0-23870 GCA_025629825.1 Erythroxylum guanchezii | reverse complement strand
TTTCAACTTCCATTCAAATCAATTTAATCACTATAATTGTCAAGGTACCCTTACACATACAAATTTACTCAAAATCTTAAATGTCTTTCATTTCATTAAAGGCTCATAGATTCATTCATACTTTTCATTCATTACAAGGAATTATACCATATTTCCTCATTAAATTTTATTTAATAATTTCTAATTTCCAAGAAAATTTCGGGGTCCAACAACTCTGGTCTATCCATTGGCAAAACCGTGGTGGTAATCCAATCCCTTGCATACAATCCTTTAAGTATCGCCATCCAATCGTATCATATGCTTTATAAAAGTCTATCTTTAAAGCACAGTTGTTTACCTTCTTTCCGGAGTTATATTCACCCAATAGTTCTTGCAACAATATCAAAACATTCTTGATATAAAAATTAATATAAGAGTTTGATCACTTTTAAAGAATAAAAACTAAACAGATAAAAAATAACAAACGTGTATATGTGATACTATGTGATCCTTGTTAAGACAATTTTTAGTTCCTTCGACGCTTCTTTTCGTTGCATATCAAAACATTGTTGGAATTGGGCAACCAATTCAAAATTGAAATATAACAATCAACAACCAAGAAATTAATGTAAGAGATTGCTTTGGTAGATGTTAGCGGAATTTCGAAACAGGCTTTTCAGCTTTCTAGTATTATCGGGATTTTTACTGGGTGGTTATTGTTATTGTTGTTGTATTTAATTTCATAAGAAGATTTTTGGGAGAAAATATCAAACCCTACTTAGGACAACAGTTATTCAAGTTTAATCTAGAGGAGAGATTAAGAAGATCATCATTCTTCAATTCCTAGAATTGGATAAGTTTATTGAAGTGGATCTTCATATATATATTTTTCCTCAATCCCTAGAATTGGATTGAGGAAGGATGATCTTGTTAATGACTATTTAGTAAATTGTAATAACCATAAGAGTGTAATAGTTTCCAAAAATCTTCAATTTACCGCAGTCATTTCTAGCACAATCAAAAACTAGAAAAATTAAAAGTACAAATATAAATCAACACCAAAATTTGGTAACGTAGTCTGACACACCTTGCATACGTCTACGGGGCCTTAACCCAGCTTAATTCTTTCACTAATGACAATAGTTTTATACAAGACTTTACTAAGCTGATACCACTTAACTCTTGACACTATCTCTCGTCCTCACGACTCATGAAAGAATTTCACAACCAATAGTACGACCGCTTCGTACTAACCTCAACAAAGAATTTTTTTAACAATATTTTAACGAAAAAAACAATAAACGAATAACTCAAGTGATTAAAATAATAAAGAAAGAAAGCAAATACACTTGAAATAGAATGAAACAACTTCCCGATATTTTCAACTTCTCCAAAAACTAATTTAAAAGTTGTTCACCAATTGAAACTGTCATATTCAACCGTTAGAATTTTTTGAACATCATCTCTAATATTAACAGCGGCTAGAACAGACATAATCAACACATAATCAGCCCACAAAAGCCACTCAAATGATCAAGTATGATAATTACTAAAATCACAAAAACTTCTAGAAATTTTCATACTCCAGAAATCAGAAAAACCAGCCTCACAAAGTTTACGCATATATCAGAAAAACCCAGCAAGAGACAAACCTTAGTCCAAAAGAGAAACGTTGCACACATACATTCACGACAACATAACCATAGAAAAGTACAGCATTCTTACTCACCAATCAACCAACTAGATCACGCTAACCCACAAGTAAAATAATTGCATATTTTTTCAAAACTAGTAGACAGGATTGAACAAAATCGTTGACCACGTAGAGCAAAAAAAGAGTTACACATAAAGCGTCACAAAATCTGCAGCTCACGTGCTCTAAGCGCCATCTAAGGAGTCTAAACGCAAGCCAGGAGTCCTTACTTGGAATCACCAAGCAAGGTGATCTTCGGCAATCTCACAATGTCTTCCAAAATTTCACAACAACGTCATCCACATAAGACCAAGAAGAAGTGTTTTGGTAGAAGACCCATTCAGTTATGTTTTGACGTAATACTCACACCTAATAGATTTCTTTCTCCATTCAATCAGCTACCAATCTTATCCAAGATAGCCTATAACCAAATCAAACAGAAGATAATCATTATCTAATCCCATCTCAATTAGGATTTGAAACTAATCAAATTTAAATATTAAATAATGTCAAAATTAATAATAAGATACATAGCATGTATCTTAACATAAACTTTAAAATTTTAATTGTAATTCTAAGAGAGAAGTGAGCCATTGTTACTCACTCATAATCCATCAAGGTTTTAAATTATGAATCACAATTGTAATTTCAATTGTAATATTCCAATTTTAAAATTTATGATTAGGATTAACATTTTTGATCCAGTCTAAAATTAACTGGTAAGATTTAAACTAATTTAAATTTGTACCGAACTCAAGTCTCGAGTCAACAAATTACCATTGTTTTAGAATAACTTTGGTTTGTAAATTTAAGAATTTAGAGATCAAAACGATGTTAGTTTAGTCAATTTTTCCAAAACAATATTATTTTAGTATCGGTCTGATCTTTAGTCAAGCACGGACCGCATGTAAGGGACATGTTAGATCTGAGTTATAGGCAAGAATTGAGTTATAGGTAATTCAGGCTTAACCCTACCATAGACAACCCTACTTATAACCCATTAATAAATCAATTATCAATAATAGTTGCTGACAGAGACTTATAGTACTTCACAACTGCAATTGAGTTATCTGCTTTATTGTACTCAAATCACAGAACGGACACATCTAACAATCAAAACATCAACATATATCTCCAAACCGCTCCAAGTGTCTGTCTGATATAATCACACAATACGAAAATCATCCAAGCAATATTTGGAATTCCTGCTAGCTCCTGATTGGAGTCTTTTTACTAATTCCTCAATCTTAAAAGGCTTGAAAAGCAAAGGATGTTCTTCGTCCACAAGCTCTTCAGGTGCTTTAACCGAGAACTCTTCATTAAAACCTGAAAACAATCCAACTGAGTACCTTGGCTGATTTCCAGTCATCATCACCCTATGATATGCAGGCTGCAGGTGACCGTTTGTCCAGGCCTATGCATTCAAAACGCATAATAGTTAGCTTATATAAACATGCACCAATTTTTGCAGTCTTTTGTTTAGAACCTTGCAGACGCTATTTAGGAAGGTTCACTCTGCTATGCATATTCTACCACTTTGTTTGAGTTGAAACAAGAAATGACCCTTTGTGTCTGTAGATGTATGTATTGGATTAAGCCAAATATAACTAAAATCCAATTAAAGTTTTTAAAAAGAAATAATAGATTTAAAAGTATTTAGCCTTTGGAGTTTTTTTAATTTAATGTTAAACTTTTTAAAATTATTAATTTAATTATCTATTTGTTAGCCACATTAGCAAAATTAAAGTTTTGACCTGATTTGTATGAATTTTAAAAAATTAGTTACTAAATTGAAAACTTTACAAAATTTGTACTAAATTGAAAATATCTTTAAAAATAACGTTTTGACTTTATTTGTATGAATTTTAAAAAGTTAGCTACCAAATTGAAAACTTAACAAAATTTGGTACTAAATTGAAATAATATTTAAATTTTATTTTTTAAATAATTAAGTTCATATTTAACTTGACCCATAGAATGAATATTTCCAAATTTAAATTAGATATATTATAAAACTCTTAAATTTAAGTTCATATCATAAAATCATTTAAAAAAATGTGATTATACAAAATATTAACCATTTATTAGATCATTTATTGAGTTACAATGAATATATATTCTTTTAAATAAAATTATTATCTCTTATAATAATATATAATATTATTCATAATTCACAATTAAATTAAATTAGATAAATATTTATAAAAATCCATAATTTTGATATGATTTAAATAACACGATATGCATGTAGTAATAAATCTAAAATAAATATTGAAAGAAAATTATAAATTAAATAATTATCTGTTATTTATATATATTATATCGAGCTGAATTCTTTTATATAATTTAAATCTAGTTATTAAAATTTTAACTTATTTTTTAAAATTAAATCCGACTCACATGTTGATTATTAAAGCTCTAATTTTTTAATTTTTGATATTAACCTTTGAGAATAAATAAGTTGGGTGAATTTGTGTAGCCGATTTAGAAATTGAAAACCTTATATGAATAATCTCCTAATTGTAACTAATAGCATAAGTAACGGGACTTACATGGAAGGCCTCGCCAATAATGACGATAAAGGAGCCAGGTAAAGCTTCGATCTTGATCCACTCTCCTCCTTTAGCTTCTATCTCTATGCCATCACCCTGAAGCTGGTGCAATATGGTAATCGTGTTCTTGTCTAGGTGAGCAGCCAATCCAGGCTGGTGTTTCTCAACGTTTTGGGGTTCGTCATATTTCATGACCCTCAGATTGTAGTTGGTCCACTCGTTGAGCTCATCCAAGTACTTCTCAACTCCCAAGCTCTCAAGAATTACCCTCTTTGCTATAGCTTCTAGCTCAAGTAGTGGCTTTGAGAATGAGATCACGTTCTCGCTGAAACCATATTTGCATGTCAAACAGTCATGCACCAAGATATAAAATTTTGAAGCTTTCTGGTGATCAATCGACACTTGGAGAACAATTTAGTTACGATTACTTGGATCGAGTTTATCACTTGATTTTAACCTTAAATTCATTTAAGCAGAACTTGTATGGTTGATGTGATTGTGAAAAACGAAAGTTACAAATAAAGAACCTGAAGCTTGGTTTTCCGTCAGGCCAGAGCATGTGGGAGAAGCTTTTGATGTTCTCCAAAGAGCTTGGATCTCCAAGTCCGAGGCTCTCATATAGCTGATAATTTGGCAGTTGTCCTATGTAGCCACTGTAAGCTCCTTTCCGGACATTTTTCATTTTGGTTTCCCTAGGTAGATCAAAGAGCTCTTTAAGTTCACTTACCATTCCCTGTCGAGTCTCTGAAGAAAGTTCGTCGAATAAAGCAACGAAGCAACCACAATCTTCACAGGCTTTGAGAACTTGCGATTTGGTTAAATCCCACTCTGGAGTGCCTGGCTTTAGGCTTGACTTAGAGAAATCTATAGTTGGAAGACTAAGATGGTCTTCAGACCCCATGATTCTTTCCAGGGTTGTTGATGTATTGTTGATATAATATTGCTTTAATTATTTATAGCTCCGATAGAACGCAAAGCAACATAGTATTGATGATTCAAATGCCAGAGTTGGCAAAAGAGAACAAAAAAGTTCGGCTGATGCTGTGGCTACGATGTTTGTTGTTATAGATGTTATCGGCCACAGCTGTTTGCTTTCTCAAATTGAGATGCTTCTTGAGACATTGAAACTTTGAAAGCTACCAGTTTCAAGCATCGATTTGAGATAAATGGAGGATCTGGAGTTCAAAGGATCATACTCGAACCAATTTATTAAAAATATTAAATGAATGAATATATAAAAAAAGCATCGTACATATCTAAAATCAAATCACTTGTGAGAATAAGAGACACTCGTTAGCATATGTGAAGACGCTAATTTTGTTAGCAATAAATAAGGAAAAGTTCTAATTGAGTCTTTCTATTTTATTAAAAATGTATTTATCACCTTAAATTTTAATTTTAATTGTATATACCTTATTTTTAAATAGTTACTAATTAAAGTTCTAAATATGACTAGAAAAGAATATTAATTAACACAATATTAAAACTCTTTTTAAGTTATATATTTAGAATCACATTCATATTAACAATTTCTTTAATTAATATAATTTAAACATCTTAAGATGTATGAAATTTTTGACTGTTATATCTGTTTCTGTGTAAAATCTCAAATTGAATTACTCAACAATAATTACAATTTAGGTTTAAAAATTTATATCTTTAAAAATAATTAATTATAAGTTAGAAACACCCTTTAAACCTGATCATTTATAAGATTTTTCTAACTATTATTTTGTACTCGTGTTTCTTGTTTTTGTCTTCGGCACAAGAAATCTTGTCCCAGTGCTATCATACAAATGTAGACCTTCAAAATGATCGACATAATAAGAAAATAAAGTCTTCCTTTTGGAAGTCATCGTCTTCTCGAATTTTGTAATTTCTAATTTTAAAGTAATAAAGGCCTAATTAATTATACCGGGTAGAATTGATTACTTCTCAAATGTTGTTTATTTTTTTTAAAAAAGTAAACATACGCAAGAAGAAGTAAATGCTTAATCAATTAGACTGGTTATTATTATTATTATTATTACTAATGGCTACTAAAAATTGGTGAGAGCTTTTTCAAAGGAAAAAGTATAAGCTGTGTGCTATATTATCTTCGAATTAGAATTACAAAAACATATATATTTAAGCTTTAATTCCAAGATTGAATATCACAATTATTAATATCTATCATTATTAAATAAGAAATATTTTATTTTATTAAAATATTATTTTATTATTTGTGGTAATAATAATTAATGATGTCACAAAGCTTTTTTTCGGAGAAGACATATATGTTGTATGCTTTATTTTATTAGAGAAGGCAACCTATCACACGACACCAGCACCTAGACTTGAGTTCAGATCTTTTGTCCAATATTATATTTTCTTATTGTGTTTAATGAATCTCAATTATTTATTTATGTGAATCTCGTGTGAGTCCCGCAAAATAAATAATTGAAATTTTATAAAATAGAATAAAACAAAATAAAATTGGATAGAGGATCTTATCTCGTTAAACCTGGCCAAACCTTTCTCATCATATATTTTTATATATCATTATAAGATCAGATGTTACGAAAAGCACTCACGCAAAGCTTGGATCTAGTGCTAGCCTCCTTAGTGCTGGCCTCTTTTTCGATTTCGCTTATTAATTCCTTAAACTTGAAAGGCTTAAATAGCAAAGGGTGTTCTTCATCCACAAGCTCTTCTGGGGCTTTCACCAAGAAGTCTTCCCTAACATCTGAAAACAACCCCATTGAGTACCTTGGCTGATCTCCATTCATCACTACCCGATGACGTGCAGGTCGCAGGCGACCATTTGTCCAGGCCTACATGATTCAGATGCCACCAAATTTCGCAGGTTAAAAATGGGCAAGATTTGGTACAAGACATTAATTGATACCTTTTACTATAAGAATTCTCAGTAAACTTACATGAAAGGATTCGCCAAACAAAACGATGAACGAGCCAGGTGAAGGTTTGATCTTGATCCACTGTCCGTCTTTGGTTTCTAACTCCAGGTCATCACCCTGAAGTTGATGCAATATGGTGATGAAGTTCTTGTCGAAGTGAGGAACCAATCCAAGCTCATCCGTGTCATCGTTTTGGGGTTTTTCGTATCTCATGACTCTTAGATTGTAGCCGGCCGAGTCTTTGAGTCCATCCAGGTACTTGTCAACACCCAAGCTCTCAAGAACAATCCTCTTCACCAAAGATTCTAGCTCAAATACTGGCTTTGTAAGCAGCTCCACATTTTCGCTGGAAATAAGACGTATTAGCATTCTCAAAGACACCGAAAGTTAAAAACAAATTGATCTGTAAAAAGACAATAGGAACCTGAAACTTGGTCTTCCTTCAGGCCAGAGCATGTTTGAGAAGCTTCTGATGTTATCCAAAGAGCTGGGATCTCCAAGTCCAAGGCTCTCATACAAGGGATTATTGGCAATTGTCCTATGTAGCCACTTAATGGTAGCTTGTGGAGATTTAGCATTTTGGTTTCCGTTGGTAGATCAAAAAGATACTTTAGTTCGTTTGTCATTCCCTTTCTAACCTCAGGACCAAGCTTGTCGAATAAAGCTAAGAAGCAACCATAATCTTCGCCAGCTTTGAGAACTTGAGATTTGATCACGTCCCATTCTGGAGTTCCAGGATTCAGGCTTGACTTGGAGAAATCTATGATTGGAACACTAAGATGATGACCTTCAGACCCCATGATTCTTTTCTTTCCAAGGTTTCTTGATGTATTATTGGTAAGAGTGGACATAACCTTGCTTTGACGTCTAGTGATTAATTTATAGTACTTGGAGATTGCAATGCGGGAGATGACAGATGCTTTAGATATGAAAATAGATTTTTGCCGGCCAAGGGTCTCATAAATCGAATGGTAATTTGATACTTCTGACTGTATGATCCTGACAACCAGTCCACAAATTTTTAAGTAACTTGAAAAACAAAGCCCTACGCTCTGTCAGGTTTAAAGAGCTCAATTTGGGTGAAGTTTTCGGAGAATGAAGTTTGATCTATACTTTAAAATTTTTTAAAATTTAAATCTAAGTTTAATATAAATTTGATAATTCAAATGCCAACTATATATACTTATAAAAGTTGTACATTAACAAGTCCTCGTTGTATTTAATAGGCAACCCAAGTTCCATACCTTACAATTAGAGTTGGCATTGTTTTTTCTCGGTCCAATATTACCCAAATTCAGTAAACCATGTTCAATTGATTAGATGTTCAATTGATTAGATGTTGAGTTAGGCTTAGCTTGAAGAATATTTGGGTCTGAAAAATTGCAGGGGTGTAGTAGTTTTGCAAAAAATTTTGATCTACCGCAGTCATCGTTTATAGCACAATCAAAAATCAGAAAAATTAAACGCACAAATATAAATCAACACTGAAATTTAATAACACAGTTTGATACACCTTGTTTATGTCTGAGGGACCCTCGCCCAGCTTAATTCTTTCTCTAACGATAATAGTTTAATACAAGGCTTTACTGAGTCGACATTACTCAACCATTGACACTATCCCTCATCCTCACAACACGTGAAAGAATTTCACCCAATAATGTGACTGCCTTGTATTAACCTTAATAGAGGATTTTTCTTAACAATCTTATAATGAAAGAACACTAAATAAATAACTCAAGTGATTAAATAAAATTCAATATAAACGAAAACATTTGAAAAAGAAAAACAACATCCTTAACAATGTAGCTTCATCAACGAAAAAACGGGAAGTTGTCTACCAAGAACATTGTTGTAGTCTTTCGATATTGTCATTGGAACATCTCACATACAGCAGCAGAAAAATCACCAACAATCATAAACGTTTCCTCACCAAAACGTTGCGAACAATGGAACTGCAAAATTCACAACTACTGGAATTTTTCATACACAATTACTCACAAATAACATCCCAAAATTACTACTTCATCGACAGTAAAAACAACCAAAAAATCAGCAAAACCCAGAAAAATCAGCTACCCAGACTCCCCAATTAATAACCAGGACAGCTCACAAAAATCACGCAAGAATAGAAAATGCAGTAGCAATATATGGATCAATAAATCAACGTAAAATTGGATGCAAAAGATTATCCAAGATAGCCCTCAAAAGTCATTCAGTAGCAGGAGAAAAATGTAAGCATGATCAACAATAAACCCAGCTACAACATCGTGAAACCTTGGCCGAAAGTTGCAGCTACACACATACACCCATCAAACCTTTTATTTTCCCACTTCACCAAGGAGTCTAGAAGGCAGGTCATATACGCAAGGAGTTGAGACTTTCAATCACACACACAGGAAATCCCAAACTTGGAGTCACACACATACAGTGAAACTAAGACATGGAATTTCTTCATGTAACAACCACTCCAGCTATCTTACAATATCCATCCCATAACCAATCAACCAATGATAAGACTCCAACAAAAAATCACTCAGGCAAGCCTTCTTACGCAAGCCTTCGTTGCTACAGCAAAAAAGTCACACGATATCTATCCATAATTTGACATAATCCACTTGAACTTCAATTAGAGATAGATTTTTAATTTCACTACAATTCTTATACCAAAGTCCAACTCAAATAACGAGTGTTACTTATTTACACCATATCTTGGTTTGGATTTTTAAACATTATCTTGAAGACCCAATAATCAAAAATGCCAAAATTAAATAATAAGACATAATAAATATCTTAACAATCTCTACCTTTTTGGCAGTTTTGTCACAAATAAGAAACTTCCTTTGAATCATATAATTGAATATATATAAGTGTTGAAGTCACAATAGTCCCCCTCAATCTAACATCAAGTTCCAAAGAACATCTATTAAGTTTTTTAAATTCAAGAAACAACCAAAGAAACAATAATGAACAATTATCTAATCATCCAAACTTCGTCTCCTTGGGATAAAAAAAAAAGCCAAAAAGCAAGATTAATAGTCACGGAGATACCTTAAAATCTCCCCCTTAATTGAACAGCCACCAAAAACAATTTGATGTCTCCCCCTTGGAACAAAACAATACCAAAACGAAGAATGCCTTCATTGCGATTAATCTCAGTGAATAAAGAAGCATAAAAATCAATAGTAGGTTCAATGAAAGAATCATAAGCACGTAGTACAATAACAGAAAGACAAGATGACAATTTATTACTAGTTAATACATATGCCATCATATCATTGCTCACTTCAATCCCGTCTTCATAAGACTGATCAAATTCATAAACCACATCATCAAGTATAGACTCATGTACACATCAATCAACTGAACCTTAGAAAACCCATAAATAAAAACTCAAAAAGCCTAAACGATAACTCCTTCAAACTTTTTTTATTTTTTAATAAATAACATCAAACTATACTTTAAAAATGTAAAGCACACAGGCCCTGTGCCCCTTGAAGAAATTCAAACATAGGCTTATTCCTCGTCACATTATCTCAATCATCAACTGTCTGGTTGATTTCTTTATTTGAAGTAACTGACTTATCCTCAGTTTGAACAGTTTATTCAAAAGCAATAACTAACTGTGAATCTGGACAATTTCTCGTTTTTCCTTTACTATGTCTTTGTGATTGTACTTGACCCTTTCTAACCTAAAAGTGCTTCAATAACATGGGTTGCTACTGAAAATTTAATTAAGAGTATCTAGATTTTCGATTTTGACGCATTTGAAACATCATTTGTAACAACTTGTAACATTTCGGTCTTATGTGCCCGATTACTACACAAAAATGACATGTACGTATAAACCTCTAATTCTTCCTTGAGGTTTCTTTTTGGACAGATCTGGCCGTATTAATTTTCTCATCATTCGACTTGGAACATTCACCTCTATAGCTAATGCCTTGAAGGTCTCCTTTAGTCTTACCAATTTCTAACAACTTTTCTAGCTTTTCAATACCTCCATTTAACATTCTATTCCCTTTTCTGTACTGATCAGCTTCAACTTTGTTTCATTAACCTCTTCTATTGTAAATAACAGCTTCTTCTCAAGGTCTTGAATGGTGTTCTTCATAGTAGAGTTTTCCTCCTTCAACTTCTCCTTTTTCTTTCATGTTTGGACTCATTTAGCATACATTAACTCATAGGCTTCATAAATATCTTCCTTTTTATTATTTGAAGTACTGTTATCACTGTTATAATCTGAGATTGAGCTTTAAATTGATTCATCTGTGTTTTTTTGAAATTTTCTGATTTACTCACGTTTTTGTCATCAATTACTTCCTTCTTAGTTGCTGTTAAGAAAGCAATTGGACTTTTGCTGTATAAAGTAACTAATGCAGTACTATTCACAACTTCTTCTTCATTGCCATATTCACTTTCGGATTCATTCTCACTCCAAGTGCTCTTATAGGATTTCCCTTCTCTCTTCTTTAAGATGTTAGCACATTCTACTTGTACATGTCCGAAGCCTTGACTCTCATGACATTGAATTTTCTTCACTTTTCTTTCACCCTTTTAAGTTTTAGCTTGTTGTTTAAAGTTGTTGCTCAATGAACTCCTACCGTTTTGCCTAAACTCAGATCTATCCTTCTTCACTTTCTTTAACCACTTGCTGAAATTTCTTGTCAATAACTCCTTATCCTTATTTTCCTTGGATTCATCTTCGAAGTCATTCACGTCTTTACCAATCTAAGCTTGCAATGCCAATCCTTTGCTCTTCTCTTGATTATCCCTCAACAAATTCATCTCAAAGTTGGTAAGAATCCCAATTACCTTATCTAAAGACAATTTAGTGATATCATGGACTTCTTCGATGGCCATAATTTTTGGTATAAACCTCGGAGATAACGATCTCAATGTCTTCTTAACCAATTTCAGGTTAGAGTACTTCTTCCCGAGTTGACGTGCTTGGTTTGCTATGTCATGCAATCTCTCATAGAAGTCTCCAATGTTCACTCTCATCCATCTTCAGCTCTTTAAATCTCACAGCCAACATCTCAAATTTTGAAGCTATCACAAATTTCGATCCTTCATATATAGTCTACAAAGTGTCCCACACTTCTTTTGTCGATTCACAAGCTGATATCATAGCAAAACATCCTTCATCAACTACACCAAAGATGGCGTGCAGGGCTTGAGAATTTCCAAGCGCTCTCTCTTCTTCAGCCCTTGTTCACTCAGATGAATCTTTACGCACTGCTTCTCCCTTTTCCTCAATCATCACTGGATTTATCCAACCATTTAAAATTGAGTTCTATGCTTTTGTTCCTTATGCCTGAATGAATACTCTCATCTGTGATTTCCCCGTAGGATAATTTGAACCATCTAACAACGGTGGTCTGATGATTGATGCCTCTTCTTTTATAGCCATAGTTGCGAAACAAGGATCTGCACCGACTTGATGTACCAAGTTTTAATTTGATGACCATCTCTGATACCAATTGAAAAACTGTAGGGGTGTAGTAGTTTCGCAAAAATCTTTGATTTATCGCAGTCATTTCTAGCACAACAAAAAACTAGAAAAATTAAACGCACAAATATAAATCAACCCTGAAATTTGATAACACAGTTTGGCACACTTTGCCTACATTTACGGGGCTCTCACCCAGCTTAATTCTTTCTCTAACGATAATAGTATTATACAGAGCTTTATTGAGCCGACACCACTCAAACCTTGACACTATCTCTCGTCTTCACAATTTGTGAAAGAATTTTGAAAAACTGAAGGGGGTTAATTGTTCCGCAAACTTTCTGCAAACTTCTTTGGCACCAACAAAATAAAAAAAAAAACAAGCAAAAACGAAATAACAAATAACACCAGAAATTTGGTAACATAGATCGACACACCTTGCCTACATCTGTGGGGCCCTCACCTAGCTTAATCACTTTCAACGAAGTACAATAGATTTACCCAAAGCTTTACTGAGCCGATACCACTCAACCCTTAACACTATCTCTCAACCTTACTTCCCTTGAAAGAATTTCATACCCAATAGTACGACTACCTCATACTAACCTCGACAGAGGATTTTCACACACTGTTTGATAATAAAGATAATTAAACGAACAACTCAAGTGATTAAAATAACTAGAAACAAAAATGATAATACACTTGAGATAAAAAGAAAGACTTCCCTTTGGATTTTATCTTCTTGAAATAACCCAGCTGAAAACCTTCTCCATAGTTGATTCTTTCTTTACAAGAATAAGTCACAATGTTGCTTCAAATAATAACCAATACCCACATCACCGAAAAAAGATCTTCACTGTATCAACAAATCAAAACGCATGGCTCATACAGAAAGGAAGTTAATCACTATGCTGAAAAATAACACTGAGCCTCCACCAAATTGTCTCACGCACGCACACACCATTCATCGTGAGACCAAAAAACAACAAGATCGTTATCTTCCCAGTTCTTCACATATGCATAGCCAGCAATCTATGTTTACCCATATACACGTGACTTCCACTCCAATGCAACACCCACGCACACTACCTCTACCGTATGTCAAACGTGAGATACAATATTCAACTCAAAATTACCATGTGCGCAGCCAGCCAAAGTTATTTCATAGACACACAACCCACTCAACACCAGTAACTCACACACGCTATCATTAGTTTCCGCACCACCTCCACTAGAATCCTTCTTCAGTTACCGCACCATATCAACTAGGATTCTTCTTCAGTTGCCGCACCACATCAACTAGAATTCTTCATATGCGTGTTTTGATAGACGTCCACAACAACCAGGAGATCACGTGTTTTAATGTCTTTTAAGATTCCACCGTGAATAGGAGATCTAGACTGCCTTTATATTTAAGATGGACTTCTATTACAAATCAAGGATCTGTGGGATCTGTGCCCAATTCCAAAACTTAACATCCAATTAAGGCACATCTTCATCAATCCATATAACAATTTCAATTTTCTTATATGTCCAATTTAAAATGCCAAAACTAAACAAGGAATATATAAAATATATTCTAACAATCTCCCCCTTTTTAGCATTTTTGTCACAACTCTAGCACTCCACATATATAATCATAATTGGACATATAAAGATGAAATTCATAATGCTGCCCCTTAATCAAACATCAAGTTTATCCAATCATCCAAAATTTTCCCTTTTGGGACAAAAAGATGCCAAAAAGCAAGACAAATAGTCAAATATGTACCTTGAAATCTCCCCCTGAATGAAACATTCACCATAAACAATATGATGTCTCCTCCTTGGGACAAAAAAGTATCAAAACGCATAATTATAATAATCACCAATAGGTGCAGTGGAAGAATCATAAGCACGCCAAGAAGATAAATTACCACCATTCAAAACACTGAAAGATATGCCCGACAGAGAGAGAGAAACTCGAGAGAGATCCATACTGATGAGAGAGCTAAGGAGTCTTCGGTGGAGCCAAATATAAGTCACAATGCAAACTACTAAAGAAAAGAGACAACAATAGCAATATAAAACTAAAGAACTAAAAAAACAAATAATTCTTTCTTTTTTTGTTTTGTCTTTTTTTTTAACAACACAAAAAAATACTTAAAAAATGTAAAGTACATTGTCCCTATGCCCCTCAAAGAATCTCAAACCTGGGCTTATTCCTCGTTACATTATCTCGGTCATCGGTTTCTTCTTCAGAAGTAACTGACTTGTCCTCTGTTTGACCAGTTACTTTACAAATAGTAACTAATTGTGAATCTGTACAATTTATTATTTTTCCTTTACTACATTTTTTTGCTTGTACGTGACCCTTTCTAATCCAAGCTTGCTTCGATACCATGAGATGTTGCTGGAAATTTAATGGAGAGTGTCTAGACTTTCGGTTTTGACCCCTTTGAAACATCAATTGTAACGTTTTGTAGCATCTCGACCTTATATGCCCGATAACTCCGTAAAAATGACACATCGGTACAAATCTTCGATTCTTTCTTGATGTTTCTTCTTCTTGGATAGATCTGGACATATTATTTTCTCCTCATTCACTTTAGAGCATTCGCCCTTTTAGCCAATGCCTTGAAGATCCCCTTTAACCTTACCAATTTCCATTAACTTTTCTAGTTTTTCCGTGACTCCATTCATCATTCTCAATCCCTTTTCAGTACTTACCGATTTCATTCTAGCTTCACTAAGCTCATCTGACGTCAACATCAATTTCTTTTCTAACTCTTGGATGGTATTCTTCACGGAGAGATTCTCTTCCTTCAATCTTTCATTCTTTCTACATATTTTCACCCATTTTTTGTATAGTAATTTGTAAGCCTCGTAAATATTTCCCTTTTTGTCATCTAGGCCACTTCCATCACTGTCATAATCTGATAATAGGTCTTGAGATGAGTTGTTTTCGAAATTTTCTGATTTTTCCTCTTTTCGATCTTCAATTACTTCCTTCTCAGTTACTATTAAACAAGTAACTAGACTTTTGCTATGTAAGGCAACCAACGCAGCACCATTCGCTATTTCTTCTTCACTACCATATTCGCTCTCAGAATCATTCTCACTCCAGGTGCTTGTGAAGGACTTTACTTTTCTCTTCTTCAAAGTATTAGCACATTCGGATTGAATGTGTCCGAAACCTTGACATTCGTGACATTGAATTATCTTTGCCTTCCTTTCACCATTTTGTATTTTGACTTGATGTTTTCCATTGTTACTTGATGAACTTCCACCATTTTGCCTAAACTCGAGTCTATTCTTTTTCATTCTCTTCAACCACTTACTGAACTCTCGTGTTAATAGCTCCATATCGTCATTCTCGTCGGATTCATCTTCCAAGTCATTCACACTCTTTCCATTTTTCACCTGTAATGCCAATCCTTTGCTTCTTTCTTGCTTACCTCTTAAAAGATTCATCTCGAAGTTTGTAAGGATTCCAATAACTTTTTCCAATGACAGATGTATCAATGTCGTGGGCCTCCTCTATTGCTACAATTTTTGGAATAAACCTTGGAGGTAGCGATCTCATCATTTTCTTAATTGATTTCACGTTGGAGTATTTCTTCCCCAGTTGATGAGCTTGATTGGCTATGTCTCTCAATCTTTCATGAAAATCTCCAATAGTCTCATTCACATCCATCTTTAGCTCTTCAAACTGCACAGCTAACATCTGTAGTTTTGACATTATCACAGATTTAGACCCTTCATGAATAGTCTGCAACATGTCCCATGCTTCTTTTGTCGATTAACAGGCTGAAATCATTAAGAAGCGTCCCTCATCAACTACACTAAATATTGCATGCATTGCTTGTGAATTTCCGAGTGCACTTTCTTCTTCAACTCTTGTCCATTCAAATGGATCTTTCTGAATTGCCACCCATGTACTACCAAATGCCAAGCTCTCATGCCTTGAGCTTGAATAAAGACTTTCATCCGTGATTTTCTATGCAGGATAGTTAGATTCGTCCAACAGCAGTGGCCTGATAATCGATGCTCCTTCTCTTATGGTCATGTTTGCGAAACTAGGATCTACAACAACTTGCTACCAAGTTCTGAATCGGTGACCTTTCTCTGATACCAATTAAAAAACTGAAGGGGGTTAATTGTTTCGCAAACTTTCCGCAAACTTCTTTGGCACGAACAAAATAAAAAAATAAGCAAAAACGAAATAACAAATAACACCAGAAATTTGGTAACGCAGTTTGGTACACCTTGCCTACGTCTACGAGGCCCTCACCTAGCTTAATCACTTTCAATGAAGTACAATAGATTTACCCAAGGCTTTACTGAGCCGACGCCACTCAACCCTTGACACTATCTCTCAACCTCATTTCCCGTGAAAGAATTTCACACCCAATAGTACGACCACCTCGTACTAACCTCGACAAAGGATTTTCACACACTGTTTGATAATAAAGATGATTAAACGAACAACTCAAGTGATTAAAATAACTAGAAACAAAAATGATAATACACTTGAGATAAAAAGAAAGACTTCCCTATGGATTTTATCTTCTTGAAATAACCCAGCTGAAAAACTTCTCTATAGCTAATTCTTTTTTCACAAGAATAAGTCACGGTGTTGCTTCAACTAATAACCAATACCCACATCACCGAAAAAAAATCTGCACTGTATCAACAAATCAAAACTCATGGCTCATACAAAAAGGACATTAATCAACATGTTGAAAAATAACACTAAGCCTCTACCAAATTGTCTCACGCACGCACACACCATTCACCTTGAGACCAAAAAACAACAAGATCATTATCTTCCCAGTTCTTCACATATGCGCAACCAACAGTCTATGTTTACCCACATACACGTGACTTCCACTCCAATGCAACACCCACGCACACTACCTCTACTGTATGTCAAACGTGAGATACAATATTCAACTCCAAATCACCATGTGCGCAGCCAGTCAAAGCTATTTCATAGACACATAACCCACTCAACACCATTAACTCACACATGCTATCATTAGTTGCCGCACCACCTCCACTAGAATCCTTCTTTAGTTACCGCACCACATCAACTAGGATTCTTCTTCAGTTGCCGCACCACTTCAACTAGAATTCTTCACGTGCATGTTTTGATAGACTTCCATAACAACCAGGAGATCATGTGTTTTAATGTCCTTTAAGATTCCACCGTGAATAGGAGATCTAGACATCCTTTATATTTAAGATGGACTTCTATTATAAATCAAGGATCTGTGCCCAATTTCAAAACTCAACATCCAATTAAGGCACATCTTCATCAATCCATATAACAATTTCAATTTTCTTATATGTCCAATTTAAAATGCCAAAACTAAATAAGGAACATATAAAATATATTCTAATAAATTTCATACCCAATAGTACGACTGCTTCGTACTAACCTTAATAGAGGATTTTTCTCAACAATCTTATAACAAAAGAATACTAAATAAATAACTCAAGTGATTAAACAAAATTCAACATAAATGAAAACATTTGAGAAAGAAAAACAACTTCCCAAACAAAGTAGCTTCATCAACGAAAGAATGGGAAGTTGTCCACCAAGAACACTGTTGTAGTCCTTCGATATTATCACCAGAACACCTCACACACAGCAGCAGAAAAATCACCAATAATCATAAACTTTTCCTCACTGAAACGTTGCGAACAATGGAACTACAAAATTCACAACAACTATTGGAATTTTTCGTACACAATTACTCACAACCAACAACCCAAAATTACCACTTCATTGACAGTAAAAACAACCACCAAAGATTCATACACACATCAGCAAAACCTAGAAAAATCAGCTGCCCAAATTCCCCAATCAACAACTAGGACAACTCACAAAAATCAAGCAAGAATAGAAAACGCAGTAGCAATATATGGATCAATAAATCAACGTAAACTTGGCTGTAAAAGATTATCCAAGATAGCCTTCAAAAGTCATTCAGCAGTAGGAGAAAAATGCAGGCATGATCAACAATAAACCCAACTGCAACATCGAGAAACCTTGGCAGAAAGTTGCAGCTACACACATACACCCATCAACATGTTTTTCATAATTCACTAAAGACCCATCAAACCTTTTATTTTCCCACTTCACTAAGGAATCTAAAAGGTAGGTCACATACGCAAGGAGTTGAGACTTCCAATCACGCACGCAGGAAGGCCCCAGACTTGTAGTCACATATACACAATGAAACTAAGACATGGAATTTATTCACATAACAACCACTTTAGCTATCTTACAATATCCATCCCACAACCAATCAACCAATGCCAAGACTCCACAAAAAATCACTCGCGCAAACCTTCCTACGCAAGCCTTCATTGCTACAGTGGAAAAGCCACACAATATCTATCCATAATCTGACATAATCCACTTGAACTTTAATTAGAGATAAACTTCTAATTTCACTACAATTCTTATACCCGAGCCCAACTCAAATAATGAGTGTTACTTATTTACACCATATCTTGATTTGGATTTAAATGCCAGCTCTTAGTACTCTTTAAATGCCACGATAAGATTTTACAGAAAACTTAGATTTGTATCCTTCATCAGTACGAAATTAGTAAAGCAATCCAATATGATTTAGTGGCTTATACATGAGAGGATGTTCCTCATCAACAAACTCCTCAAGTATTGTTATTGTTCCATTGTTGAAGGCAAACAGTCCCATGGAGTACCTATCCACCTTCCCATTCATGATCACTCTATATGTAGGAGACATTATTCTGTAATTACTCCATACCTACAAAAGCCAAATAATGACAATATTTGTAAATTAGATTATAAATATATATATATGCTTATAATCATATATCTAAACAAAATTTTAAATTACCATTTGTATGATAGGTTGCGATTATGAATTATTACAATAATAGCATTGTGTCTGAATCAATTTAATCTTTTTTAAATGAGTAGGATCAATCCATTTAAGTACAATCTTAAGGACTCAAAATTAACCAATAAAATTAGATTAAACCGGACGAAACCAAAATGAGATGAGATCAAATAACTAAGCATTAAGTTTAGCAAACAAGCTTAAAGGACAAGCACATATGTTAGAACATTGCATTCTTATAAGAAGTAATTAGACAAAAGCACACTATTAAGGCATCGCCTGCTATGACTACAAATGATGAAGTGACAACTTGATGTTAATCTTGTTGCCACCTTTGGTATCTACCTCCAAACCATCAAAATGATTTTGATGGAGTATGGTCGTGAAGCTCTTGTCAATGTGTGTGACAAAAGCTAGATTAAACTCATTACCATTTGGTACTCTATTTTTCAGGAGTCGAAGAAGGTAAGATGTAGATTCAACATAAGATTCATGATACTTCTTCACTCTGTAGCTTTCAGATATCTTTCTGGATCACCATTTGATCGATCTCAGCTACTAACTTTGCATAGTTATAAATTGTGTCGCTAGCATCATCAATGAGAAAATTTAGAGTCAGATGAATACAGCAAAGAAATACTTTAATGAATTCTCGAGTTTAAATTAAGCCACAGACTCGATTTAAAAAACATGATTTAGAGATGATCTAATTTAACGTTGAGGATGAGGATCACTTGTTCTTTCAATGTCCTTACTCTAAAGATATTTAGAGTAGAAGCTTGCACATATTGCCTTATAATTTATGTGGTTAAAATTGGGAACAAACATTAAATTTGATCATCTCTAAATCGGAGCAAAGGATACCTAATGCTAATCTCTAGCAAAATAGCCGCAGATTTACTGATAAGAAGGTTGAGAAATACCAACTTGCAAATAGAGTTGTCAAACCATGCATATGTAACATGGAGCTTGTAATTCATTTGCATTTTCGCTAAGGCATATGTATATTCCTTTGGCTATTTCTTTAGCTTTGCCACTTGTAATTAGTTTCTCATTAATAGCACAGGCGGGTAGCCTTAAACTCATTGTAATGTTGTAATAGTTTCATATATAAACTACTCACTATTCATTTTTCCAAAAGAAATATTCATCTTATGAAAACTATTTTTTAAAACTAAATTTACACTAAATATTCATTAAAATTATTTCTTAATTTTCTACTTATTTAAGGATGTCAATGAAGCGACACGTGGGCCGGCCCAACCACGGGCTAACCAGCCTGTGGCTGGATGGGCTAATGACAGGCTAGGTCACCTATCCTTTTATATATATATATATATATATTAAAAACCAACGTCATTTTTGTCTTTTTTGTCGAACCTAGTCGGGCCAAAATTGACATTCTTATATTATCATTGTAAAATCAATTTGAATTTTATAGTTTGTTACATGTTCTGCTGCATTATTGCTAACATTAATGCATCATAACTCATACACATCTCAAATTGAAATCCACCAATATATCACAACTCTTCTTCATGCATTTTTTCTCTGCCTTCTCTCTTCTAAATAGACCCTTTTACCCTTACTTTTTCTTCTTCCGGAAACTTCCTGCGCACCTTGAAAGCCAGTGCCTGTCTTTCACTGCCTCTATACACAGTTCGGCAACAATTCTCCACCCATGGAGGCCCTGTCTAAGGCCGTGAACGAAACTGTAGGCTGTGGAGAAGCTTCTAGTTTATCCATGGAAGACTATCCTGTCCTCTTACACGAGAACGTCCACAAGGGCAAGGCAGGAACAGGGGTGAGATCTCCAAATCCCTCTAAACACACGACCACTCCACCGGCCAATAGCGCTTGGACAAACAAACTCAACCTTCAACCGAAGCGAGTTGACGCATTACCCAGACGTCATGAAAGAGGAAGT
This sequence comes from Erythroxylum guanchezii, assembly GCA_025629825.1. Classification (NCBI taxonomy): domain Eukaryota; kingdom Viridiplantae; phylum Streptophyta; class Magnoliopsida; order Malpighiales; family Erythroxylaceae; genus Erythroxylum; species Erythroxylum guanchezii. The sequence goes on along the minus strand of JAOTAX010116808.1, from coordinate 2,495 downwards.
AATTTGTCTTCCAATCAAGCTCCTAAAAGCAGGTGAGAAAACATGGTCTACGACATTGGTGGGATTATTTTGGAACAAACGACCAGCATTCTTAGTGATTCACGCTTGGGCGACTGCCAGATGGGGAAAGAAGGGATTGGAGAAAACATTGCTTATGGACAATGGTACCATACTCTTTAAATTTACGAATGATAGTAATACAAATGAGATTATTGATTTGGGTCCATGACATATAGGAGGATAACCCATGTTCCTGCGAAAATGGGCATCGGGTTTTGAATTTAGCCATGATTGTATTGAGGCTTTTCCTTTGTGGGTTCAATTTTGTAACCTACCGTTGGAATTATGGATGGTGGAGGGACTGAGTTATATGGCTAGCTGACTGCGTAAACCCCTGTGTATGGATGCTCAAACATCTAGTATGGAGCATATAAGGTATGCAAAGATTTGTGTTGAGATTGACAGGAACGCGGAGTTACCAGAAGCTATAACTGTGATGAAGTTTGGGGACATAGGTGAGCTGGTACCACTAGAGATTAAGGTGACGTATCCATAGAAACCTAATCCTACTTTGAAGCAGTGGAAACCTACCGGGAAGGTCTTTAAAACGGCGTGGCAAGAGGATATTTTGGGACTAGAGATTCATACAGGGGACATGGATATAGACAGTGTTCCCCCACCAACTAGAAATAATGAAGTCATCCTTGCTTCCAGTGAGCTGCAAGAGTGACTTACACCTATAGGAGAGATAAATGCACTCCCAACACCAACCCAGCTAACATAGGCAGTCACCAAAGGAGTAGAAGAGTCAGCGGATACACCCTATAAGGCTACACAGACTTTTAATGATAAAAATTACACAGCAGAACATTCTCCTCATCAGCAGTTAGCAGGATCTCCAGGCACTGATAGTCATTTAGCTGAGCTACCAACCGATGAGGAGTTATTAGAAGATGCACCCAACGTGGTGAAACAACAAATGGAGGAGGAAAATCCCCATAATTCACAATTGCTACAGACGGAAAATAATACGATTGAGGAGTCAAAAGACATACCCTCAAAGTCCAATCAACGATCGGCCCGAGGAGAGCTAAACCGAAGGGGTACTCCCCTTAGATGACAGTGTTAGTATGGAATACAAAAGGGCTTAATGACCCTCAAAAACAGTTCATGGTCAAGGAGTTAGTGTTTGATAATAGACCGGTTTTGGTGGGTATTCTTGAAACAAAAATAAAAAGCCTCTCCTACCCAGTCCGGACTGTAGTTTTTGGGTGCTAACTGGAAATACTTCACTAACCACTAACGTCATTACAATGGATGCATTGTATGTCTTTATAATTCAGAATACATTGAGGTGACAACATCTGATCAAAGTGATTAGTTTATGCCCTTGTATCGTAAAATCCGAGGTAAATCTTTTGCTTTTGAAGTTACTCTTGTTTATGCCTCTAATTTTTCCTTTCAGCGTGATAAATAATGGAAGGATTTGCAACTACTACAAAGTAGAATTTCCAACTCCTGGATAGCCATTGGGGATTTCAATTGTGCTTGGAATATGAACGAAGTTGACGGTGGTGCTGGATATAGAATGGGAGTTACAAGAGAGCTAAATCATTTCTTCCGTATGGTGGATTTAGTGGATTTAAAGGCAATTGAGCGAGTATTTACTTGGACAAACAAGCAGCAAGGTAAGATGTTGATTCGGAAAAAGCTAGATAGAGCACTTGTGAATCCTTGTTGGATGCATGAATTCCCACAATCATTGGTATGTTTCGGAGATAATATTCTGTCAGACCACTTGTTAGGAAAATCTGAACGGATCAAATACAATAACCACACTGATTATGTATATTCCAAAGATCGATATTATGTGCATAGAAAACAAAAAACACATACTTGGTTTTTCGTTGTTATTCCACCGGTTAAAGCACTATGTATTTCCAATCTACTGTCGAGTTGTTCTTCTACTCTTCTTGTAAAAACTTTGAAGCAAAATGACTGACGCAACGCATACAAAACCACCGTACGTTTTTCTGTAAATGTTGCAATCATATTTTGTCTTCATATAACTACCTTTGGTAGTTATCTCAAGAGTATTAGTACTATTATACCCTTCATGGGTGTAATAATAACTTACATCTCCCACTCACACATGATGGGTTTAACCTTAAAACAAACTCTGCAATACTCATACTTGTTCAATAACCGGTGTGACCAGCATACGACGAGAGTATAGTGCTATATATCTGTTAGGAGTATATGACATCTCGATTAACAAATTGATTCTAGGACTTATGAGTCTTTGAGTATACATTGTATGCTATACCCTAGGTCATATCTCGCATTTGTATTTTTTTTCTTTGATCTCATTTAGTTTCTTGAGTCACGACTGTATTCAAGTTCTCTACTAAAGAGACAATGGCCATCTATGAATACTTTTCATGCGAGTCAATGATCTAAATTAAATGACCTTCCTCTGTTCTCAATTCTCTTTT